>JAPKLW010000040.1:243207-263088 GCA_026898455.1 Plectranthus barbatus | reverse complement strand
TCACCTAATCACTACCCTATATATATATATATATATATATATATATAATATAACTTAATAAAAATAAAAGAAACTATGTAAATCTATTTCAAACTTGAAATGAGTTCTTGAATCTAATTCGGACTTTAGAATATAAACTACAACTATAAATATTCAATTTTTATTAAATTATGAATTTAATTTTTTATATAAAATAATAAATATATCTAATAATTATATAATATATTATTTAATTTTTATTAATTGTATAAAATTAAGTAATAACATGGAACACAATTTTTTTAATGGATTCAATGAGAAAACTCTTAACGTGAGAAAGTGAGAAAGATGCTTGATTGCATTCACGGCATTGCTTGATTATATTCAGGTCGTTGCTTGATTGTAATGTTGCTTGACTCTGCTTTAGTTGTTGCTTGATTATTTTGTTGCTTGATTGCGTTTTAGTTGTTGCTTGATTCGATATCAATCATTGATTTTTTTAGATCTGATGGACACGATTCATTCTTTTTTCTAGAGGAGGGATCATGTAAAAAAAATCCCCCTGTGAGAAAAAAGAATGAATCGTGTCCATCAGATCTAAAAAAATCAATATTGATATTGAATCAAGCAACAACTAAAACGCAATCAAGCAACAAAATAATCAAGCAACAACTAAAGCACAGTCAAGCAACATTGCAATCAAGCAATGACCTGAATACAATCAAGCAATGCCGTAAATGCAATCAAGCATCTTTCTCACTTTCTCACGTTAAGAGTTTTCTCATATGTTATATGAGACCAAATCTCAACCTTTATTTTTTTTATCTTGCGGTTCAGATTAAATGTAAAAATCTACATTTTAAATTTTAGTTTCTTCCTTTTCGGTTACCAATGATTATTTGGTAATAGTATAATTAACAATTACTATGATTTAAGTTTAATCATATCTTAAATGAATCCCTTTTTTCCATCATTTATTTTCATAACAACTTTTTTTCCACATTCATTGTTTCGACGTGATTTTTTTTCATTGATTGGTTGTTTAGCTTTTTTTGATAGAGAGAGAGAAAATGCTCCTCTTATCTCAAAATTATTTTTTTGTTTCTTCCTTCATGTCCAATGATAAAACTCCAATCATCTTCTTCCCTCATGAACAGTTAGGATATTCTCCTCCCATTAGGACTCTATTGTATTTCCAACATTGATGGTGGTTGTGGTGGCAAGGTGCAGCTCGGTCAACGATAATTGGGAGGAATAGAGACGTGCAGTTCGCGGAGGTTGGAGACAGAGACGATATATAACAATTGCAAGAGAAGTATCCATGGAAGTTTGACGCCACATCCTTCATTTTTTAAGTTGCAGGTTTTAACCATGTAGATGTTACATTATTTATATGGAAGTTGATACATTATTTATTCTTTATCTACTACATTATCTTTTATAGCGTGTGTTTATTTAAATTTTCAAATATGATTCTAAATTTTGGTATAATATTAAAATTGTAAACAAATAATGCAGCATATTTATTGTGATGGTAAGGTGCAGCGCATCCGCCCACAGTTGGAAGGAATGGTGGCGTGCACGTTGTTGGGAGTTTGGACAGTTGGGAAAAACTAAAATCTTGCCAAGAGAGATAGTATATCGTACTTATTTTTTACCATATATATGTTACATTATTTATATGATAGTTACTACATTATTGATTCTTTATTAATTACATTATCTCTTCAGCGTGTTTTTTTAATTAGGTGCTTTTTTGTAGTTTTTTTAGTTGATTTTTTTTAATATTCATAAACTAGTTGATTTCATATGTCCTATGATTTTTTTCAGTGTAATGATCAGAGTAATTTATATTTTTTTCGATAGTTGCAATAAGAGAAAAAAATATTCACAATTTGTATCATTCACGACAATTTTCATCTGAGTTCTTATTTTCTTTCTCTCATCTAAAGGAGCAGTATGAAAAATTGATTGTGTGCGATGATTTATACCCTGGTGAATGACGATCTTTTGGTGCGGTTGTTGTGGATGTACGATCGATGAAGGGAGGAGATGAATAATTTGATACATAAAATCTGATTGAATTTAGTCAACAACAATTCTATTCTAATATAGAAAGTTATGCGCATGCAACTACTATCTATGGAGTTTCCGTGCCACAATTTTTTACCATGTAGATGTTACATTGTTTTTTGATAGTTGATGCATTATTTATTATTTATATATTACAATATCTATGTTTTGCTTTCCTGCAACCCCTGCGTTTCCACCATCTTCACTTTATTTATTTATTTATTAATTTTTTGATTTTGGGTTAAATGAAGAAAAATAAAATATATGTGCAGTGAAGAATGTGTTGAAGTTAGTACCATATGATTCACTTTTTTTCCTTTTTCATTTTTTAAATATAAACTGATAGATAATCAATATTTTGCGGGCACTTTCTTGTGGTGATCATTGATCAGTAAGAGAGAATTAAACCATGTAGATGTTACATTATTCATACGATAGTTGATGCATTATTCATTATTTATCTACTACATTATCTTTTATAGCATGTTTTTATTTTATTGGTATAATATTAAAATTGCAAACAAATAATGCAACATATTTGTCATAAATAATGTAACATTCATAACACATTATATATCAAATCAAAGATAATTAATTACATTTCAAACGAATTCTAATTGTATATGTTCGGAATAAGATAACCATAGTAAAACTAAATAATGTAATAACTAAAACTAAATAATGTAACATAATACAGATGATAATGTAATACTGTAACATTAATAAATAGATTAGATAAAGCGCGATGAATATAGATAATGCAACATAATATGTCATTACATTATTCTTCATATTATGCTGCATTATATATGTTCATCGATTTGCATTATCTAATTCTCCTTATTACCTTATTAATGTTACAGTACTTTTAAATACTCCCTCCGTCCCATATTATTAGACACAAAGGGAGTGGCACATGAACCAAGACAAATAGTAAATAAATGTTTAAAGAAAGATTAATTTAAAAAATATTAATAAAATAATCACTAATTACAATCTTAAAAAAGTCAAGAAATGTAGGCGGAGTGATTAAGATTATGTTTTGTTAATAATCATTAGTTAATTTTGATTATGTTTTGTTAATTTCTTACCAAATAAGGAAACGTGTCTAATAAACGGGACGGACCGAAAAGGAATACGTGTATAATACAATGGGACGGAGGGAGTATATCATTACATTACATTATCTTTTATATTATGTTACATTTTTTAGTTTAGACTATTACATTATTTAATTTTATGATGAATATATTATTCCGAACATATGTAATAGGGATTTCGTTTGAAAGATAATTAAATTATCTTTAATTTGATATATAATATGTGGAAAAATAATTTAAATTGAGTGAGTTATTATTATTCAAAGTTTTATCAAAATTTTAGAAGAGAGAAAAAAAAACAATTTTGTGGGACGTGATTTTTGTTTGAGATAATTACAAAACTATGAATATGAAAATTACTGTTATACCCAATAATGTAGTACGTTACATTAGATAATGTAGTACGTTACTTTTAATTTAAATCATGATCGTTGAAATCTTAATCTAAAGGCTAGGATTTGGCCTCATGTAACATATGGAGATGGGATAACCATATAATACATCCCTCTATATATATATATATATATAACAAAAAAAATATACGAATTGTAGAATTTCTACCTGCCAGAAAAGTGATGAGGATGAAAGAATGCAAAAGATTAGCCATTGTTGATTTATTCTCTTTGGAATTGAAGACTCTATTTATAAGCTCAGTTTAATCATATCTCAATATTTAATTAATTAATGTTATAAACACATCATATATTTAAAAAATGTACACATGATAAAGGAGGGCATTACGGAAAAAAATTCCATAAAATACTTTAGAAAATGTATGTATAGTATAACATATACAGTTGTACTATCCCAAAACGCAAGATTCCCTAATAATTCTTTTATCCAAATTTTTTTGAAAATATTCACTAAATATTATGAAGAAATGAAAAAGTCTATCTACATGGTAAGATATGGTGTTTTTAAATGATTCAATGAAATAATATTTAATCATAACGATAAAACCAAAGCAAATTCAATAATGAACTTTATATATTTAAAAAAAAATACTATTGAAAATAAATATAAACAATAGCAACCGAATTAAGCAAGCAAATCTCAAATAATATAATTTTCGCAATAGTTTCAATAATTGTCTGTTAATGTAATACGCAAATTCTTGTAACAAGTATTATGGAAATGGAAGCTTTCAGGTTAGGCACGCCTAAACGGTTTAGGTGGATTTTATTCATTAATTCAAGTCAAACTCATCTAATATATCCTAATTGAGGATTAATAAACCCTATTTGGAATAGATGAACCCATTTGAGTATGGATAGAACCCGCCTAAATCGTTTAAGGTGTGCCTAACTCAAGTTTTTGCCTTATGAAAATGATATAATGAATTAATATTAAATAGTGGTAAGAAATAAAAGCATATCTTTTCCAGATTTTGAATAATAATGGATGGAAACTATTTAGAAAATATAGTACCAGAAGTAAGCAAGGAAATTTCAAATAGAATCCTCCACAAAAAGAAAACAAACTGGAGTAGTGTCGGTTTAGTTAATTTTTCCACATATTTGTCTGCTCTTGTTGGAGTAGTCTCAATATAACTCGAGGAAGTAGTTCGAATGGGTCGAGGAGACTAGTCCAGTAAAGTGGGTCGAGCAGTGTAAGTCGAGGAACTCGTGGTGCAGTTCGAGTTGGATAGATATGGAAAATATATTGTGTATATCTTGTTTCCTTGTTAGACAAGATTTATACTTATTGGTATTAGATTTGGATAAGCATAAATCTATTTTAGATAGATTTAGATTTAAATATATCTTACCATATCTAGGTTTTATATTCATTATGTGATTAGGAATATCTCCCTATATGTACCCCTGCTTCCCACCAATTGTAATTGTTACATACTTTGTATTTTCTTCACCATAATAATATCATCACCGAGGAAGCCTGAAGAGTGGACGTAGAGCATAGCTCGAACCACTATAAATTATTGTGTTCTTTATTTTCTGTTAGTTATTTGTGTCTGCAATCGCTTCAATCCACAACAAATTGGTGCGGTGAACGTGGAGGAGGAAGGATTGCGATGGGTTCAGCCAAGTTCGAGGTGGAGCGCTTCACGGGATCAAATGATTTCGGTTTGTGGAAGTTGAAGATGCAAGCGTTGTTTGTGCAACAAGGCTTGGATGGAGCCTTGAAGGGAGAGGCTGGGTTACCTGACACGATGACGGAGCAACAGAAGAAAGATACACTGGCAAAGGCGCACAGTACGCTGATTCTGAGTCTCGGAGATACGGTGTTGAGGAAGGTGTCGAAGGAGAAAACGACAGCGGAAGTATGGACCAAACTGGAATCCTTATATATGAAGAAGTCCATGGCGAATCGGCTCTATCTTAAACAATCGTTGTATTCGTTTAAGATGCAAGAGGGAAGACCAATCAACGAGCAGCTCGACGAGTTCAATAAGTTGATCCTCGATCTGGCAAATATCGATGTGACGATAGGAGACGAGGATCAGGCATTAAAGTTGTTGAGTGCGCTGCCAAAGAATTGTTCGAACTTCAAGGAAGCCTTAATGTATGGAAGAGAGTCATTGACTATGGATGAGGTTCAGTCAGCTCTAAGTTCAAAGGAGTTAAATGAGAAGAACAAGGAGCGAGAGAACTCTCATGGAGAAGGCTTGATGGTTAGAGCGGCTCGAGGAAGACCGGAGATGAGGAACTCCAACAGGGGAAGTTCGAGGTCAAGGTCGAGGCCAAAGCCAGGATCACAGCCAAAGGTCAAGTGCTTTCTCTGCCAAAAGAAGGGACATATTAAAAGAGATTGTTCGGAGAGGCAGACAAAGCAGGAGCAGAAGCAGCAAGCGGATGTAGCCGTTGCTGAGCAGGAATATGACTCTGGAGAGGCATTAGTAATTTCGAATGAGCGCTCGGAGAGGGAATGTATATTGGATTCAGGTTGTACATTCCACATGACACCTAATAAATCATGGCTCGAAGGGTTCGAGGAGCAGGAGAACTCGAGTGTTCTTCTGGGTAGCAATAAACCATGCAAGGTGGTTGGAATGGGTTCAGTGAGGATTAAGATGCACAATAATACAGAAAGGGTACTTCGAGGTGTAAGGTACGTTTCAGAGCTTAAGAGAAACTTGATCTCTTTGGGGATGCTCGACAAACTGGGTTACACAATCAAGATGGAAGTTGGGACTTTGAAGGTGTGCAAAGGATCCCTGGTCTTGATGAAAGGAGCTCGAAGGAATGGAATATACACTCTGATGGGGAGCACGGTGATCGGGGAGGCTTCGATAGTGACGGTTGACAAGTCAGTACTGTGGCACAAGCGATTCGGTCACATAAGTGAGAGGGGGCTGCATGAGTTATCGAAGCAAGATCTGTTGCTCGGAGATAATATCAGAGAGTTGGATTTCTGTGAGAATTGCATCTATGGGAAATCTCACCGGGTAAAGTTCGGAGTAGGTCGACAGAGATCTCGAGGAACTCTGGACTACATCCACTCAGATCTATGGGGACCTTCAAGGGTCAGTTCGAATGGAGGAGCGAGGTACTTCATGTGCCTCATTGATGATCACTCAAGGAAGGTATGGGTCTACATCTTGAAGAATAAGAGTGATGCTTTGGAGACCTTCAAGAAGTGGAAAGTGCTGATTGAAAATTAGACTGGAAGGAAGGTGAAGAGGCTGCGAACTGACAATGGCCTTGAGTATTGCTCGAAGGAGTTCGAGAGGTACTGTTCGAAGCATGGTATTGCGTGGCACAAAACAGTGGCTGGAACACCTCAGCAGAACGGATTGGCGGAGAGGTACAATCGGACGTTGCTGGAAAGAATGAGGTGCATGCTGTTCGGTGCAAAGTTACCCAAGTCGTTCTAGGCAGAAGCAGTGACTACTGCAACTTATTTGATCGACCGGTGCCCCTCGACTGCACTAGGTTTCAAGACACCAGAAGAAATATGGTCTGGTCATCCTCCGGATTTTAGCAACCTCAGAGCTTTTGGTTGCGTGGCTTATGCGAACATCAAAGGAGATAAGCTTGGGAGGAGGGCATTGAAATTCATATTCATTGGGTACCTCGAAGGTGTGAAAGGGTACAAGTTGTGGTGTCTCGAGCCGGATGTAAGAAAGTGCATCATTAGCAGGGATGTGACGTTCAAAGAGGAGCTGGTAGGAGAACTGGATAAAGGAGCCGAGGAGCGGGAAAATATCCTTGAGAAACAAGGTGGTGCTTCGGAGGAACAGTCTAACAAGGTCGAAGGAGATAGATCAGGTGCTGAGATTGAGGTGGAGCCGACTAGTGGGTCGAAGAGTGCATCTCAGGTGGATGGGGAGATCGAGGTGGTTCGAAGGTCAGGTGCACTTCAAGATTATAATCTCACGAGAGATAGGGAACGAAGGCAGATAAGACCTCCCACTCAATTCGGATATGTTGATGTCGTAGCATATGCCTTTGTTATGGCGGAAGAGGTAGAACTGGATGATACCGAGCCGAAGAGCTATACCGAGGCCATAACTTGTAAGGAGATGCTCAAATGGCTTGATGCCATGAAGGAGGAGATGGACTCCTTGAAGAAGAATAACACCTGGGAGTTGGTGGATAAGCCGGGGGAGAAGCAATCGATAGTTAGCTGTAAGTGGATCTTCAAGAAGAAACAAGAGGTTTCCGGGGTTAGATTCAAGGCTAAACTAGTTGCTCGAGGCTTCACGCAACAGGAAGGTGTGGATTATGGAGAGGTGTTTGCGCCGGTGGTGAAACAAAGGTCTATAAGGCTGATATTGTCGTTGGTTGCTCGGTACGACATGGAGTTGGAGCAACTGGATGTGAAGACCACATTTCTGTACGGAGAGCTGGAGGAAAGGATCCTTATGACACAGCCCGAGGGCTTCGAGGAAGCTGGTAGTGGGGAGAACGTGTGTCTTCTCAAGAAGTCATTGTATGGATTGAAGCAGTCTCCAAGGCAGTGGAATAGGCGGTTTGACAAGTTTATGATTCAGCAGGACTTTGTTCGATGCAAACATGACCCATGTGTATATTTTTGAGGTGAAAATATGGAGACTCGAATTTATCTACTGTTGTATGTAGATGATATGCTGATAGCGAGTCGAGATAAGCAAGGGATAGCCGAACTGAAGGAAGCTCTGAGTCAGGAGTTCGAGATGAAGGATCTCGGTTGTGCTCGAAGGATCCTGGGTATGGAAATAGTTCGAGACAGAGCTCGAGGAAGACTCACATTATCTCAAGAGGGATACTTGATGAAAGTTCTTGAGAAGCATGGAATGAAGGATGTAAAGTCTGTGTTCACTCCGTTAGCAGCTCATTTCAAGTTGAGTGCTGCTGGGAAACTCGACGAGGAGGAAAGGGAGTTTATGAGAGGTGTTCCTTATGCGAGCATTGTCGGTTCATTAATGTATGCTATGGTCTGTACAAGACTGGATCTTGCTTATGCTCTCAGCATGGTTAGTAGGTTCATGGCCGAACCTAGGAAAGAGCATTGGGCAGCTCTGAAGTGGGTCCTCAGGTATGTTCGAGGGACAGTTGGAAAGGGTCTAGTCTTCGAGGATGATGGTTCGAGCTTGAGGCTCCCATTCGAAGGGTTTGTGGACTCAGATTATGCAGGATGTATGGATACGAGGAAGTCATTGACGGGTTTTGTGTTCACATTGTATAGAACGGCGATTGGAGAGCAAGTCTGCAGAGGGTATTTGCCTTATCTTCGACGAAGGCGGAGTACATTGCCTTGACGAAGCGATTAAGGAAGGTCTGTGGTTGCTCGGATTCATGAATGAACTGGGGATTGATCAAGGAAAGATGAAGGTTTCCTGTGATAATCAAGGTGCTTTGCAATTGGCAAAGAATGATGTTCATCATGAGAGAACTAAGCACATCGATGTAAAGTTCCATTTTATAAGAGATATGGTGGCAGCCGGAGAGGTCGAGCTGCACAAGGTCAATACTCTCGATAATCCTGCGGATATGATTACGAAGCCAGTTCCAAGTACTAAGTTTGAGTACTGTTTGGAACTGATCAAACTGTTGAAGTCGAACTGAAGAGGAGGTGCCAAGCCGAGGTGATATTGAACCTAAGGTGGAGAATTGTTGGAGTAGTCTCAATATAACTCGAGGAAGTAGTTCGAGTGGGTCGAGGAGACTAATCCGGTAAAGAGGGTCGAGCAGTGTAGGTCGAAGAACTCGCGGTGCAGTTCGAGTTGGATAGATATGGAAAATATATTGTGTATATCTTGTTTCCTTGTTAGACAAGATTTATCCTTATTGGTATTAGATTTGGATAGGCATAAATCTATTTTAGATAGGTTTAGATTTAAATATATCTTACCATATCTAGGTTTTATATTCCTTATGTGATTAGGAATATTTCCCTATATATACCCCTGCTTCCCACCAATTGTAATTGTTACATACTCAAACCACTATAAATTATTGTGTTCTTTATTTTCTGTTAGTTATTTGTGTCTGCAATCTTTCAATCCACAGTAGGTCTCATTTTTAAACAAATTTGTTTGCGGATAGAAATAACCAATGAAGTTCAATTTACATAAGAAAACCTTCCATTATTTGAGAATCTCGAAATCAATCCTTCTTTTACTCATTTCTCTATTAATTTAGGAAAAAATATAATTAAAAAAAAGAAGAAATGAAACAGCCCTTGTCAAGGCCAAGTTCATTGTTGAAAAGGTACATCACAAGGCCATGGAGGTGCACCTCTTCCCCCTTTCTCCATATCGGTAGCTAAAAAACACAAATTCTTTGTTTCAAAAATCATAACGAATCTGAGTTTGTTTCTCCATATTTGGTTGAATCTATATATGTACAAGGTGCATCAAATGATATACATGTCAAAATCAGGATTCAAGAAAAGTATGATCCCTCCTCTATATATATATATAAACCCAAGAATAAATTATTAGTGCTACCAAACAAACAAATTGTTATCAAAATGTTTGCACAATTAGGCCGATCACATCTCACACAGAATGCTGCTGATTTTACGAAGCTCTTTGAGCGCGACCATGGCTGTAACTTCACTTTCGTTGACAAAACCATTCTTCGATAAATTGATTTGACCATGATCCTGCTGGAAGACAGATTCAATCACCTGCCAGGCCATAGTAATAAAGTTCAATGCATAGAATTATTCTTGTTAGTTGATTGATCACTACATTACCATAACATAGAAAAAAAAACCACTTTTGATTAACTAAAAGATCAAATCAGCATCTCTATACCATAGCTATAAACAGCATATATCTATTTCCATGCAGCAATAGAAAAGCCTGTTAGTTCATTTACTCTAGCGAGTTAGTTGCAAAGGAGGATCCTTTCGGGGTCATTGATAAGTTTCGGAGAGATAGTACAGTAAACATCCATTCATAATCAAAGAAAAAACAGCAGGTAAATTTTGGTGCTATAATTTCAGTAGTGTACCTGAATGTTCTTGAGCATGGATTGGCCAAGGTTTCTGAGGCTAACCATCAAATTCTGGTCTACTGATTCACCTTTGTTGTCTCCAGAAGAGCCATCACATCCATTAGCCACGGAATAGCCAGCAGCATTATGCTGAACAATTTCACTACGGGAGACTTTGGTTCCTTCAGAGACACTGGGTCTCTCACCATCACATGCATCAGCCACAGAACAACAAGCGACATTGTGCCGGTCAATTTCTCCACAGGAGGCATTGGATCCTTCGGAGACACTGGGTTCCTCACCATCATATCTATCAGCCACAGAACAACAAACAACACTGTGCTGGTGAATTTCACCACCGGAGACTTTAGCTCCTTCAGATACACTGGGTCTCTCACCATCACGTCCATCAGCCACTGAACAGCCAGAAACATTGTGCCGGTCAATTTCACCACTAGACATTTTTGCTCCTTCATATACACTGGGTCTCTCACCATCACATCCATCAGCCACAGAACAACCAGTGACATTGTGCCGGTCATTTTCGCCACTGGAGACTTTGACTCCTTCAGATACTCTGGGTCTCTCAGATGTTCCCTCGTTAGTATTTCGTCCTAACTTCAACCAATTAAACTTATCTGAAAGAGTTCTTGTGAAACGCATGAGCTTTGGAGAATTTAATGTTGAATAGCCATTTTGGGTGCATCTTGAAGATACATCAGATGAGGTGCAAGTAACACGAAGTGAGGAGCTTTTTGGGTTAGCCCTACTAGATTCAAAACAATTTCCATCAACGGATGAGTTTGATGCAACACTACTTTTTTCCGACACGTTATCATGATCAATGTTCCTGTGATTAGGAGCGAGCGGATTAGAAAGAACAGGGCAATTTTCTTTACTCCCAACACCACTCAACATATCACTAGGTGTCTTGTTAGTAACATCTTGTCCAGTAACCTCAATCAAATCCTGATGCTCTACATCTTCAATGCACACTGGGTTTTCTTCGTTATTATCTAATTCAAGTTGTCGTGCCAGATCGTTCAACAAACTTCTTCTAACAGATGCATCAGGAATATTGGTTTTTTCATTTTTTATTGGTGAGTATGGATCAGACTCTGTTCTAGATGGGTGAAGTTTTTTTACTCTCTCTGACCAGCCCTTTCTGATGCGGGGAACTTTTTCTTCCCTGCCAGCTTGCTTGTATTCTTCTTCCTTATGCAACACTCTCCACTTCTCTTCCCAATAGCTCTCAGGTGCATCACTTAGAGGAGTTCTTGGAGAACTTGAATCTAGAGCATTGGTATTACCCCTACTAGCCCCTGGCTTCCCTTCATCATATAATCCAGGATGAAGAAGCAGAGAACTGGACTTGTTCACATCTACTGCCAGAGTCTGCAACGATTTTGCCTTTTCCACTAGCTTCACAAGACTTGCATCATCTGGGAAATTCAACAGTCTCTGAAGACAGGAGGTGGCAGTCTCAGTTGCAAGCAATGAAGACCTCAGCATAAGTATCATGGAAACTGCAAAAGCAGAAATGAATGCTCCCCTAAGTGAACTAAGGACTCCAAAGTTTGATTCTGAATCAGTGTCGTCTGCTTTCATAAACCTTGTATTGTCACAGGCAAAAATTTCATCCCAGATTAGCAACAGGTCTTCTAGAGAAAATTCACGTCCAAATAGTACTCTTAACCAGCGCAACGAAAAGTATTGGGGTTCAACCCCTAGTTCAACCAGATGAGTATGAAGAGATGAATCAACCATGGAAAGTAAATGATACATCGCAGCAGAAGCTTCAATTACAGGGGTGAACATAGAATGCGAACTACGATAAGGAGACAGTGAAAAAAACTCAGCCATCGCAACAGCACCACCAGCACCACTCATCAAAGCATCAAACATTGAGTATGCATCGTGTTCCATAAATTTATCTGATAAGACAATACCAAGTTCACCTTCCGCTCCATAGGCATCACTTAGTAAGATAATAGTTTGTATCACTGGATCAAGTTCAGTGATACTAGCTATTTTAGGAGGTTTTTTACATTGGCTCCCATCTTCCACAAATTCCGGAAATTTAAACTTATATATCAAGTCATTTTCATGAAATCCAAAGCCGTCAAATTTGTCAACAAAATGGTCTTCATAAGATTTTCGCACTTCGGACAGGCGTTCAATGTCAACATGAAGAACATATAATAGTGGAGCTAAGAGTTCATGCATCCCTGAAGAAATAAAACTATAATTACAAGGACCCATAAATATATATTCTTTAACTCAAAGGACATACAAGAGAGCTTTTTAATTTTTTTAAAAGAAATGCCTTGAATATGGAATGAATTTGGGATGTAATATAAGGTGGAGCTAGTCCTAGATAGTTGAGATTAGTTACCCCCATTTATGTCAACTCATATCAGGAAAACGGTGGGTAAATATCAAGAAAGACAGTCAGGAATAAATCTTAATCTATCTTTTGCTCTTCTCATTTAATCTTGACTATTCTACCAACCAAATGTAACCCTCAAAGAATAACTCTAACTATGTAGTTTGAAGATGTCTCACGTTTCAGTCCACACATCTCACAGAATAGATTTACACCTATGTTTTAGAAAGGGAAAAAAAAATCTACCCATCATCATTAGGCATTAACATGGCATCTGTAAAGGCATAAACTAACTAATAAGAAGAGAAAATAGTAGCAAAAGTAACATAGAAACTAATATAAGTTTTCTACCTTGTTGACAGCTATACATATAAATTAACACCCCCTACCTTGTCTATAGCCGTACTCTGGATGGCTCAGGCACCAAAGCAATAAAATCCGTCTTAAGTTGCCTTGACATCCACTTGTCTGAAAGTAGCTGCCTCTTTCAGGATACAAACGCGTCAAATCTTGATCAACCATTTTCTCCAGTTCGGCATTTCTGAAGAAGCGACCCCACATGCTGTCTTCAAGACAGTAGGCATAGAAAAATTACTCAGGGGAAAAAAAGCTTAGTATGTAGAAAAGTCACTGGCAAGACTATCCAGAACCACAGATATTGGTTGAAATTATTTCAAGTATAGTGTTCAGCAGGTAGAAACTTTAAGGCCTGAGGGCTAGAGTAATTTGTAACAATTGCAATGTGAAAACACAGAAAATATAATATTACCAGGATTTTGCGACAGTGGATTGTCTATGACGAGATCAGGAGAATTACTTCCGTCTTTTGACACGTGTGGGTCAACCAGAAGCTGTCTCCTCAATGCAGCATACCTGCAAAAAGCATACACATAACAATTGAAGATATAAACAAAAATGTGTATAATGAACATGCAAAAATGCAGCATACCTGTAAAGATCATCAAACAAACAATCGATAAAGTTTCAGATTTTTATTAAAATAGCCTTCAAACACTAGAACCAACCAAATGCCAAACAATAATGCCCAAAACTTAACTAATTTCAGCTCCTGGCAAACTAAAGGTAAGTCAACAATTTCAGTTCCTGTGCCACCATTATGAGGCTGTCACTAACAGGCCATAACATAAATTAATTATCATGGAAAATAATTCCAAGGTCAGAAACAAACAAGAGTTCTATGATTTATCAAAACCTGAAAAACAAAACATTTACTGCTCCCAAAACAGAGGAAGTCTTCCTCTCCAAAAAAAACACCAAAGAAAGTTGATAGACAAAACAAACAATGCACAAAATCAACAGACATACTTAACAAAACAATCTAGCATCTAAACCATAAGGACAGAGTGAGCAACTAAGACATGATTATTCATTGTTGAATGTTGAACAACATACAATGTGAGATTCATTTTCTATCGAAAGATCACCTTCTCCGAGAATCAGCGGTGACGCGGCGAAGATCGTCGATAGCTGCGGACGGAGAAGACGGTAAGATCCCCAAATCCGCCCGCCATCTTACCCCTCTAAGGCCACCAAACCGACGTGAGCACGATGCCGTTTCAGGCATCGCATGTTCCATGATGATCGCTATTTATTTATTTACTTTTCCTGTAAAAGGTTTATCTCCCCTTCCTCTTTTTCTTTCCTCGAGTCCAGCTAAAACCGCGTCAGACTCATGATCACGAAGCCCTTCATGATGGTTTCATGTGAATTTCAAACACCATTTCCCAACTCACGCTCACGACCCGAAGATTTTCACATGTTCATGGTGCAACCCGTGGCGACCGGCTGCCCTAGAACATGATCAACGTTTTGTTCTTTGCAGAAGAATCGAATTTCTGATTAACCTTTTGGCATGAAAATGAGTGTGCATGTGGATATCAAAGCTGAAAAATGATAAGCGGTGGGAGAGTGCATGGAATTGAGAAAGGATCAAAATGAGAAATTTTTTTGGAGAAAATCCAGGAAAAGGTTTTGGCTGGAAAAATGGAGAAATTTGTAAAGCAGAAATCTAGAAAGAGAAATTGAAGGTGGAGAGAGAAGAAGAATAAAGATAAATTATAAAAATATGGCATTGCGTTATAATCTAACCAACTAGTCAAAACTCTCTCTCCCCAAAAGGAGTAATTTTCAGGCTGTCGCTAATACCTAGGATCGCTAATTTGGCCTCTTCAATAATTCCGTTTTTGACTTGTCCCACATCGGTCGGATGAAAATCATTGCTCTAACTTCTTTTTGCATAAATTAAAGAAGATAATCTCCGAGATATTTTATTAAGCAATTTAATGTCTAGTTTAGTGGGTCTAAACAGCTCATTCAAGGTTGATTATATTATTTATTAATTATTAAACTTGAATTCCAGACTCATAATTAATCTCAAAAATTAATATAAGTCCTTCACTATTAAAGGAGTTTTTTTAGGATGAGTGTTGCACCATATTTATGAGTAGTATATAGTATCAATTTTTTAAAATTCTCTTCAATCATATAATTTCATTCTTGTATAATCTCGAAATTCTTCTTATTCTTAGAAGCTCCGATTTATTCATGACACACTTTATACAACCACTAGAAAATTTTGGGAGCTACTCATTGTTCATAATTTTTTTACACCGACAAGTACCAAATCCTTAATATGATCACAGTTGAAAGATATCTTTTTCATTCTTATATATTTGGTCATTTTATTTTTCATTGTTTTCATTATATCATATCAGCTTATATTTTTATTTTTCTATATATCAATAAGATTTTGATTGTTCAAGAAAATAATGGGCAAAATTAAAAAGTATTAAACTTTTTAATGACGGATCATTTGTATGATTAAATACAGTGTTTATTAGCCATTCTTTCCCTAGTTTTTTTTTTTAAAATCTAGAGACCATTAAATTAAACGCGTATATCATTTTTTACATTTGACAAAGAAATATTATACAGAAGCCAAAATTCATCCGATATGACAAAGGAAAAAAAAAAGTAGCAACATTAAATAATGAGAAGGTCTCAGGTTAGGCACGCCTAAACGGTTTATGCGGATTTTATTCATTAACCCAACCCAAACCCATCTAATATATTCTAATTGGGATTAATAAACCCTATTTAGGATGGGTGAACCCATTTGGGTATGGATAAAACCCGCCTAAACCGTTTAGGCGCGCCTATCGCAAGTTTTTGTCTTAAATAATATACGGTTATAATTAAGTTTCATTTTAACTTGCTAACAATAATATAGAATAAAAGAGTCATTGATAATTAATGACTCTGATTAGCATAAAAAATGAAGTTGTTAGATAATATGATTTAGGGGTAAGGGTCAATTTAACCCTTCGATTATTCTTACAGATCAAATTAACTCATCTGTGACTATTTGGCACACTTAAATCCTTTCATTTTAAAAATTGGCTCATTTAAATCCCTTAGCTTTTATAATGACTGGTATGCCCTTTTAAAGAGATTTTACATAATTTTTTTATTTTCTTTTGCTTTACATACATTATTTTATTTTTTATTTTAAATTTGTGCAGATAAAAATACTCAAGATAATAAAAAATTTCACAAAATATTTATTGAATTATGTAAATTCTTAAATTTAAATTTATAATTTATTCACGTTTGTAAATTTATAAACTCTTATTTATTTAACACAGGAAGAGAATGTTATAAAATATTAGTTAACGCATATTACACCATAAATAATTTTATGACAAAAATAATAATAATTATTATTATTAAAATAATAAATATTAAAATAAGTTGATATTTAATTAACGGAATACACATGTGTCGATTTAATTTTTTCGTAAACTTTTTATGTCTAGCTAATTCAAGAAATTTTAGTCAAAATTGGAACCTGGAAACTGTTGCACGTGAAATATATAAATTGTTGAATTTATGATTGCAGGATTGGAAACTCAACACAGATGTATCGATTTGAATATATACTAAGTATAAACTCTATAAATTAATACTCTTGGGAACTCAAGAATTTATTAATTAAAAGATTTATTAATTAAACTATAAATTAATAATTATTAATTTATACATTAATTAATATTTTATTAATTTATAATAAAATATTCAATTCACTTAACTTTCAAACTTCAATTTAATTTTTCTACATCAAATGAGGACCTAATTTGGAAGAGTCCTTCAATCTCTCATATAATTATATTCTTAATGTTCAATGTCTCAATTTATGGACATTAAAAAATATTATGTATATAAATGCAAGATAAAATATGTATATCACCATAAACAAATCATACACAAATGGCTCCCCATCTTAAAGGTGTAAAGAAAACAACAATGACCAATGAGATTCGAAGAGCATTATGCAAGCACGCCAAGGATAATTCAAGTCTCACTCAAAAGCAATTGCAAGAATGGGTGCTTAGTAAATATGGTTTGCACGTGAGTCAAGGTACAATCTCTAATACAATCAAGCGTTCTTCAGATTATCTCTCACTTGCTCCCAAAAGAGGTGATGTTAAGCGACACAAATCGGCAAAGTATCCTGATCTAGAGAAATCTCTCTATGAATGGATTATTCAATATCAAGAACATGTGAATATGACTGGTGAGCTGATCATCGAGAAGGCGAAAAAGTTTATGAAAGATATGTATCCTATAGATACTCCAGATTTTACTTTTTCCATAGGTTGGCTTGGAAAGTTTAAAGCAAGATATGGAATTAAGAATTTTCGACGTTTCGGAGAGAGTGGATCTGTTGAAATGGAGGGCATGGAGGATAAATTAAAAATCATAAGAGATAAGGTTGATCAGTTTGAAATGAAAGACATCTTCAATATGGATGAAACAGGTTTGTTTTATATTGTTTTATTATTTTTTATTTTATACTTTAGTGATGTGACATGTTTTAATCTTAAGCAGGTCTATTTTTTAGACTTCAACCGGACCATTCCCTTGCAACAATGCAACTTGAAGGGAAAAAACAAGACAAAGAAAGGCTAACTATTGTTATTTGTTGTAATGAGGACGGCTCCGAGAAAGTTCCTTTATGGATAATTGGGAAGTATGCTAAACCAAGGTGCTTCAAGAATGTAAATTTGAGCAGTTTGAACTGTGAGTACCGTGCTAACAAACGTGCTTGGATGACTGGGGCTTTATTTGAAGAATATGTTCGCCAACTTGATAAAAAAATGGTTGGAAGAAAAATTCTTTTGATTGTGGATAATTGCCCTGCTCATCCAAAAGCCATTGAAGGATTACAGAGTGTTGAATTGTTTTATTTGCCACCAAACACAACTTAAAAAATTCAACCTTGTGATGCTGGGATTATACGAGCTTTTAAGATGCATTATCGTCGTCGATTTTATAGAAGTCTTTTGGAGGGTTATGAATTGTGGGGGTTCCAAATCCAGCAAAAATAAATGTGTTAGATGCAATTAATCTTGTAATTGCAGCATGGACTATAGATGTTCATGCAAATACAATTGCAAACTGCTTTCGTCATTGTAAACTTCGATCAATAGATAACATGGCTTTTGAGAACTCTGATGAATAGGTAGGTGGTGAAAGCACCCAAGAACTCGGGAATTTGATTAAAGAGTTGGGTTATCACAATGCAATGGATGTCGAAGATGTCCTGAACCACCCACTAGAAAATGTAGTTGCACAATTGTGGACTGATGAAGAAATTATTGAGAGCATTATTGGAACTGATAAAGAAGATGAAGAAGATGCTGAAAGTTCTACCATGGAGCCTCCTTCACGAAATGAGGCAATTAGAGCAGCAATCACATTGAATAATTTCTTGCTGAGTTATGAGAAGACAACACCAGAAGTTCTTACAATGATAAGAAAAATTAGAGATGAGATTCAAGTTGAAATTGATTTCAACAAAAAACAAACGACAATTGAGTCATTTTTCAAGTAGTGTACATAAATTATTCATGTAATATGTACGCATTTATGAAATTATTAATTTATATTTTATATGGGACCTATAGAAATTATAAAAAATGTATTATCTTATAATTTTAGCGAATTATTAATTTAGCACCCTATCCCCGAGTCGGGACCGACAAAAATTATTATTTTAAAGAGTTTATTAATTAATCAAGTATTAATTTATAGAGTTTCTACTGTAGTATTGCTTCCCACGCGATGCGTGGAACTTTAATTATTTGTATTGAAATAAGATTTATTTATTTTATTTAAATCAAAATAATAGTAATTTTTAAATATATGTCTATAATGACATATAATATATAATAATTCATTATTTATAGCATGTATGAACATGGACGAATACATACTCGAAGGATTGTGACTATCTCGTAGGGTTGGTTGTGCCTTATTATTTTTAACTATAACTAAAAAAAAAAGTTTTCAGCTTCTCCCCGCCCTCCAACCATATATTGCCTCCGCCTCGGTGCATAATAAAGAATATAATATACTATAAATTAATTTTTTAAAATATATTACAAACTATTCATATTATAAAAATATTATTCAAACTATTTATTTTGTTTAAAAAATATGGTCCAATGTATATATTCCCATAAAATTATATATTTCTTCTCGAACATTTCAACTTGATGATTTCTTTTAATATTTTAATTATTTTATTTAATAATAAATAATGGTAATATTTTTGACTCATTTTTTTAATACTCAAATGATTTATTCCCTTAATTATATAAATGATATTTATAAATTGATAAAATTAATTTCCTTAATTAATACAAATCATACACTCAATTTGATTGATTGAGTTGATAATAATTCGTAATTATTTTTTTAATGTAAAAAATTTTATAATATTTTTTCCTTTAAATAGTATTTTAATTTGATAATTTTATTAGCTTTGTTAACCAAGTGGGAACTTTCTATAATCATGCACAAATTCTATGAGAGAAATAAAAAAAAAATTCATTTAATAGACTTTTATTACATTTTTATTAGTTTTGATGATTAA
>JAPKLW010000040.1:184204-238207 GCA_026898455.1 Plectranthus barbatus | reverse complement strand
AGCTATAAGACTTTGACATAGTATCTCGGTATTCTAGCGGGCGAAGCAGGGAAGGACCTGGATTTGACAAATTTTATTCTTGTATAGTTAGAGGTTTAATTTGATTGAACTTTTAGCCGCATCAAATACCATAACTTAATTTTGAATTATATTATGTATGATTATGGAATATTTAACTTATTAATTAATGAACATTTAATTCAATTATATTTTCCATATAAAGAATCCGGTATTGTTTTAATATATATATAGATATAGATTATTTAATATTTTATATGGAAATACTATTGACATAGATAATGAAATCAACAATTTTTCCTATCCTACCCGAATGCTAGAAACTGTGCATGTATTATTGTTTGAATTTCGATCACGAAAATTTATAAATTTATGAATGTGAAGTTTTACTTATAATATATTATAAATTAAATATTAGGAATTTACATAATCCAAAACAAATATAATAAATATTTTATGTATTTTTTTATTACGTATTTTATTTGCACAAATTAAAATTTAAAAATCAAAATAATTTATGTAAAACAAAAGAAAATAAATAATTGTTAACAATCTCTTTAAAAGGACATATCTGTCATTTTAAAAGTTAAAGGTTTTGAATGATCGAATTTTTTTATTAAGAGGGAAATGAATGTCAGCATTCAGCAAATTCATTATTGTATCAAGGAAATTTTCATATATAATATTTCAGTTTTTGGTTCAATTAATCAAAGTAACGAATTTGATGCATACAATATTTCATTACTTCCCCACAAATCAAAGGTCAAAAGCTGTATTTGCTCTCACGAAAAGTAGTTGAACTAGTAAAATATTCCGCAAAATGGTTTCAGACAATCCCAGGTTCACACAAATCCTTTTTTTTTTAAAAGATAGTCCTCCGTCCCAAATTAATAGTCCCATTTCAAAATGACACAATAACCAATATTTGTCAGTGTAGTGGAATTAATATTTTATTTATGAGTGTAAAAAAGTTTGTCATTTTAGGAAATAAGACTAATAAATGGGACAAACCAAAAAGGAAAGTGAGACTAATAAATTGGGACGGAGGGAGTAACTTTTATTTTAAGCGATAGAAAATAGCCACATCAATCAGCCATTTAGGAAAATCAAAAATCCACAATTTTTTTTTGAGATAACTAGTTACCAAATGAGCTAAATGATGAGCAGCAGCCACCTATAAGCATAAAAAATTCCTAATATGAACAAAAAAGCGATTAAATGTCGTCGATGAGCACGGAATCAACAGGAGTGAATATTAGGGATGAGCATAGATTCAAAAGCAAACAGGCTATCTCCTCATATATGAGCTTTCATACACCACAATGATAACAAGGTTTCTTTGACTTGCCGGTTCTAAGAAAATATAGTTCGGTTTGCTAGGACATGCACGCCGGAGATACAAAGAATACTCATGTAAACTGGCATTGGAGAAAGCAGAAAAACTCAAATACACAATGAAGGATGAAAGAATTTCGGGAAGCAGATTACCCTATGCCAAAACATGCACAGATACATGCTCATCAATAAACTCCGCAATAGCGATAAAGCAATAATACAACATGGGAAGTGCATGTAACTGAACATGCCTGCTCTCTGGCAAGTTATAAGGAATCCAGAAGACTTCGAGCACTCCACCTAAGAAGCAAACACCAAAATATAGATAGCTAAGGCATTTCATTTGATCAATATGTGATACATTGAGCAAAAAATCAGAAAGATCCATCACAAACAGCTTTCTTCTACAAAAGATGAAGGCAGACCTCTTCTAGATAAGGATTACGAGCTGCAGAGGACCAGAGGTACTTGCTCAGTTGCACGCACTGTTGTAAGAATCTGCCTACGCGGTCTCCTGCCGACCTGAAATCCATGTAATTTGTCTGAAAAATCAATCAGCCACCTATCTTATCATTATTTTTCTAGGCCAACACAATGTTGTTTGATTAAACAATATGTTATGCTGTTTAAAGATTTTACTAATTTTTCATTTTTTATTTAATTGTACTATTTCTAGGTTTACAAAACTTAAACTTAAAAAATAAATTAGGCGCCAAAGTGCTAGGTGCCTAATGAGATGATCTGCAATATTCGTTGCATGCATAATTTTAACATAAGGATAGAATTATACCATGGTTTCTTCAAGCACTCAGTCAAGAGATTTGGTCTGGTTAAACCTGCAGTATACAAAACTATTGAGTTAGTTATGAATTACTACATCAATTCTGTAAACCACTAAGAGGAGTGAAGCTTACAAATAACTGTATTGCAAATGCCACAATAAAAGTGTGTCCTTGGTGAAGGAACTGTGCAAACTCACGCTCTGAGGTGTGATGAACAACCCTTGATGGTCCTAGATCCTTTGGGTAGCAAGTAATACCTTTAGGGTTATACACCAACATATTAGAACATTAATGTGGATACTTAACAAACTATATATATATATACTAGCTTTACACTCGCGCCTTGCGCAAATTAAACATGTAATTATAAATCAACTTACTATATATATAAGTTTAATAAAAAAAAACTTAGATCAAACACAGTATACAAAAGTAGAAATCTGATTCACAAAGTCTACCTATCAAAAAAATTATACTTGCATTGTTTAAAAAACAATAAATAATTAAATTAACTAAAATGTTATATTTTAAATAAAAAGACATAAATATGACTTTGTTAAATTGTTGTTAAAATTTACTATAGATATTTGCTATAATAAAACAAATGAATAAATAAAATAAAAAATAGAAATTCATGTTGTATTTTATGTATTACTCCCTCCGTCCCATTTTAATAGTCTTGTTTCCCATTTTCATGCATCCCACTTTAATAGTCCCGTTTCTAAAAATAATAAATTTTTCACACTCAACAATAAAATATTAATTTCACTCAACTCATTGTGTCAAAAGCAAATGAGACTATTAATCCGGGACGAAGAGAGTAGTAGATATGAGATAAATTTCATCAATTGCTTGGCATCATGCAAAAACTTGATCTTACCCTCCAAGAGTAATCTAAAGAAAATATCCAAAATATGCATAGATAAGCGTATAAAAAATGTTGTATACCTGCTTATGTTACTTGCACAAACATCTTTCCTGGGATCAAAGAGACTTTGGAGACAAGAGATGGCACATTTTGTGCAGCAAAGAATTCATGATTTCATAAGCAACTTGGTCAAATAATTTGCTTTAGCCATCTCCCCTTTCAAACAAAGTGAATGAATAAGAGAATAAAAAGAATCAAAATCTTTCAACTGCTCCATCTCTCCAGGTTCAATGGAGCATACATTTAGCAGGTCATCCACTTTTTTGTCATTAGATGACAGGGAAAGAAAATCAGCTACAGCATAGCTCAAAGGCGCAACTTGAGTGTTTTCTTTCAGTTCATGTTGATTCAATACATGCATAGAAGAAATACTCCTATCAGAGAAAAGCAGGGAACCAACTTCTTCAAGCAAGGCAAGAGCATCGTGAATACGTCCTTGCTCACAAAGATAGACAAGTAGATTCTCCACTGAGTCGGACTCAACTTCAGTATCAACCTTTCCTAAGAGATCAATGATTGACTGGATCTGAAGCATTTCTCTTAAAATGCTCCGAGACTCTTCCAACCTCCCTTTGGCACATAAACCCCGGAGGAGATACATGAAACCCAGGAAATCTGGAAATAATCCCATGCTTTTAAACTCAAAGAAATTTTTAAGAGCTCCTTCCAAATCACCTTTCAGGCAGTAACCATTGATCAGTGCACCAACTGTAAATCCATCTGGCTTCAGACTTCGTAACTCCAAATCCTGGAAAAGCTTTATAGCCTTTTCAAGTAGATTTGCTTTGCAATAACCGTCAATCAATGAGTTATAAATATGAATATTCGGTCTAAGATCCTTTAGGAACATCCTCTCAAAGAGAATCCTGGCATCTTGTAGAAGTCCTTCTTTAACTAATGCATCAATAAGTGTACCATACGTAACCTCTGTAGGAAGAACACCTATTTTGTCAAGTGAGTTAAATAATCTAAAAGCTTCAACCAGAGAGCCTTGGCTGCAGAGCCCGTTTATGACAGAATTATAGATGACTATATTGAGAGCTAATCCCTTCTTCTTAGCTAAAGTACAAATATCTAATGCCTTGCTGATATGCATTGCTTTACAGAGGGCATCAATCATAATGGAGTAGTCGATAACACTCATATCAGGGAGGTTACTTTCTGCACTAACCATGAGCTCATATGCATCCAAAATCCTACCATCCTTTGTTAGTTTCATAAATATAGATATAGGAACAGTCACATTCCACCTTTTCTCATTCATTCGTGAGAGAAATACTATAGCTTTTTTCACATTGCTAAAACACAGGTAATTTAGTACTATCTCACAAACTCCGAGATCAGACATGCCATACATCTTAATGAAGGAACTCAGAATAAGTCGAGCCCACAATGTTTTACCTTCAAACAAAAGAGCTCTAAGTGTTGAATAATAACCCATGCTTTCCCATGCTAATTCTTTTCTTCTCATTGTCAATATGGTGTATGACACCTCAGGGTAACCCTTTTTGCAAAGGAGAGAAATGGCATCATTACAGACACTTTGTAATTCTTGAAGCCCTATATCTTCCATTCTGCAAATCATTTCTAAAACACCGGCTGCACTTTTTCTATTCAAAACTGCTTCAATCAATATCATATACACAGTTCTGTCCAGAGGCATGCCTTTCCTCATGGATTCAATGAACAGATCAATTGCCATCTCCACCATACCCTCATCACAGAGTCCTAGGATAATACACTTGTAAGAAGAAGCTAAAGGATTCGAGGTCCTCCGGAAATCATCAAATATTTCAAGTGCCTCATTGATCCTGCCAACTTTACAATATCCATCAATCAAAGTACAGTATGAAACAGAATTTGGCGACAAGTCCATTTGTGGCAGTTCCTTATAAATTGTGAGAGCATCCTCAAACAAGCCAACCATAAGCAGAGCTTTCATTAATATGTTGCACATGACCACATCCATCTGGATGCCTTCTGCTTCCAATCTCCTTTTTGTTTCTAAAATCCCCGAGAAGTTTTGTTCTTCAACATAACCCTGTAACAGTGTACTATATGTGATCAGATCTCCAGCAATGCCCTTCGACAAATCATATGCTTCAGATGTCCTCCCAGCCTTGCATAGTCCATTGATCACAGTATTGTAGGTGACAACGCCCGGACTAATACCTTTCTTCTCCATTTCATCAAGCAGGTAGAATACCAGATCAAAATTACCCTTTCTACATGCACCATCAATCAAAATAGCGTATGTAAACTCATCAGCCTCAATCCCCAGCCTGTTAAGCATGCTAAAAACTGCAACTGCCTCATCTAATTTCCCTTTTTTACAAAATCCAAAAATAATTGCAGAGTAGGTTACTAAACTTGGTGCAAGCCCGTCCTTTCTCATCTTCCATAGAAATCCCACAGCCTTTTCCACATACCCATTCTTTGAAAATCCATCTATAAGTATAGTGTAACTAATGGTATCCAACTTAAGATTCTTATCCACCATTGCTCTATACTTTTGAAAAGCCTCGTTGATCAATCCTTCGCTTAAACAACCATACATCCAATTACTATAAAAAACAACATCAAACAACAACTTATTATTTTCCATCCAAGTGGCCAAATGTGAAACACTATCAACATCCCTTAATTTATGATAAGCACTCAGAACTGATGTACAAGTAACGACATTAGGAGTCAAAGAACCCGACTTGATGGCAGTCTCATAAAACCGAACCGCATGTTCGGGCTCTCCAATCCTCATAAAACCAAAAATCACAGAACTACATACATAATTATGAAACGGGTATTTAAATTTATCATCGAACATCAATTCCAGCAAATCAATCACTCTATCCAGTTTCCCCATTCTGCTAAACGAGAAAATCAACAAACAGAAAGTGCGAGAAGATGGAAAATATGCTTCCATTTTCCAGAAATCCTTTAGCAAAGAAAGCCCCCTCTCAGGGTCTCGACTTTGACTGCAAATTCCCAGAATTAAAGAATCCAAAATTTGATTTTTACGCAAAATCTTGGACTTCCCCACGAGTTTCAAGAAATTAGCTGCTTCTTCATGCTTGTGTTGTTTCAGCAGTGCTTCAGCAAACACTGTGTTTGTTTGGGCATCAGCTTCAATATTGTTAGAACTGAGTTGGGCGTAAATGTGAATGATGGATTGGAATCTTTGATTCCGGGAGAGAAAGAGAATGAAATAGTTGAAATCTTTCGGCGTGGGAGTGAAACCACATTTTAGAAGTGTAGAGAGGGAAAGCATTTTGGAATGATTTATAAGCACAAAATTAAATTACTTGCACACTGCATGAAGATAAAGCATCATCTTACGCCGCAACCGTGGCTCCTCCACTTCGCATAACTTTAAAAAGAAGAAAACAAAAATTAGCAAAACCCTGCGACCATCAAAATACATCACATAAATCAAATTTGGAAAGAAAGAATGTATGACATACAAGCTTAGAACTCTAGCATAAAGTAGTCTGGGTGTTACAAATTTTCACTGAATTGCTTTTACTTCAAATTTCAAATGAAGGTTTATTCAAATAACTCTTACCGTGTTTGGTGATGCGAACAGCGGTGGCGTTTGGCAGTGGTGAAGGAAAATAATGTATAATAGTGTTAGTGTATGAAGAAGAAGAGACGAGACAGATGAAGAGTGGGAGAGGGAGAGAGAGAGAGGTAGGGATGGATGGGCTTGGGTTTCTGAAATTAATTTGGGAGACTACCATTCTCGCAACCCAAACCAATTTTAAAAAAGAAAAATATATATTCATTACTCTCCTTCTACATCCAATTTCATTTTTAGCCAATTTAAATTAGTTTTTTATTTTATTATTTGTTAGAGATTAAAATAATTTAATTTGATCAGTAATAATAATTTGAGAGTTGATCTCAAGGATCTACCAAGGTATTTAATTTATGGGTGATTATAAATAATACAACCGATATTTTTATTTTTTCTTAATGCAGTTCCTTATGTTAAAATAAATATTATGTTTTAATATTATTATTTTATTTTCAAAACTATAATTTAAAATATTAATTAAAAGTAGAAAATAATAGCCTCCAAATAATACTTAGCCGCCACTCATCCCGTAAAAAATTTGCAGAAAATTAGCATAATTAAATACAAACTTGAATTGCAAAACTTAAATTTGATTTAAGAGATGGTGTGAAATAATGAAATGGGAATATGGAAATTGGAGAAAGATGGTTCTATTTGGAGCAAGAAATAACGACGATTAATCTCATACAAGTAGATAAATCATCGCATTAATAGAAAATGATGTCAAGTTTTTTGGAGCAACTCGCAACAGAATTGATGTAAGCTATGTTTGATCGAAATTAGTTGTATGAATTCAAATTCATTTGTTTAATTTTAGTTGATATTTTAATCTGGAGGTTGCAAGGATAAAGTATTAATACCAATTAATAATTTTGTTTTTTATAAATAAAGGGGTTATAAAGAATAAAAATGTGATTATATTTAAAATTACCCTTAGTTTAAAAATAAATATCATTCCAACATTCAAAAGAGTCTCGTATAAACCGAAGATTTCCTTGGACAAAAGGAAATAATATCCACGACAATTTAGATGGGCTATTCGGCTGCATCCAATTTGCTTGGATGCAAAATTTTGTTGCCTTTCATATTTCTGAATAACTTAATTTAAGCATGTTTAATAACTTTATTAGCTAAAGTAAGATGCAAATTATACGTTAAAGAAAAATGATATTAAATTAGCTAAGATAAACCTATTCGATCACAGAGCCATAGGATCCAAATTCTACTTTATGAATTATTTGTGGACAGCATTATGAAAATGATATTTTTCTCTCATTATTTCAAGATTGTGGATTTGTTTTTCCCCAAAAAGATGAGTAAATGTAAATGTGGTGATTCTACTAGTACAACTTTTAGGTGGAAACTTTCTAAGTAGTGGAAGATATGAGTAGTGGTGGCCATTTGGAATCGGAACCGTAACCGTTTTTGGACGGGTCGGTTCAGGTTCAAGAAATAGCCCGAACCGGAACCGACGGTTTCGATTCCAAACCAATGGTTTCGGTTCCGAACCGTTGAAAATATTTTTGAAAATTTAAAAATAGACGAATCAGAGAGCGCCATGTATCCCTAAAAAAATAAAAAATAATAAAATATAAAATATTTTTTGAACCGCCGGTTCCGAACCGGAACCGTGTTGAACCGGAATCGCCGGTTCCGATTCGGAACCGGAACTGAAACCGTTTTTGGAGGCCGATTCCGGTTCCAACAATCTGGAACCGCCGAACCGGCTGTTCCGGCCCGGAACTGGCCCGTGGCCACCACTAGATATGAGGGTAAAATGGAAGTTTGTGAATGTGATGTGAGGCCTTTATTATAGGAATGTGGATTAAGTCTCTAATTTGGGACGCAAGTGATTAATATATTCATACTCGTGTTTAGTATATTACTAGTATTTTACCCGTGCATTGCACAAAATTATTACATTAAATATTATTAAAAAATACTAATTTTTTTAAAGTTTTAAGAAGGGAAAACTATCAATTTTATTACAAACTATTCAAGCTTTCTCAAATATATTACAAACTATGCATATTATCAAAAAATATTACAAACTATCAATTTTGTCTCAAATCTATGATGGGAGCAAATTTCCGGCAACGGAAAATTGACATGGCACGCTGGAAGACACGTCCATGCTTGTAAAATTACACGTCAGCATATAGAATTTCTCAAATATATTACAAACTATTGTTATTTTCTCAATTATATTACAAATTAATATATATATATATATATATATATATACATATATATATAATAAAAATGCTCAAACTATCAAGTTTTTAAGAAAATATATTTTATATATTTTAAAATTTTAAACATTTAAATAAATATATAATTGTACTTAAAATATTTAAATATATATTTTTTGATAAATTAATTATCGTCGCTCACTTGCAATTTTTAAAGGCAAAGAAATGTAAAATTATTTAATTATACTTAAATATGTGAAATGGCCAAAGAAAAATAACAATTAAATATAATTTACATATAAGTATAATTAAATAATAATTTTCCATTCTTTTGCCATTAAACATTGCAAGTGAGCTCATTTTTTTTTTGTCATTTTTTATTTTATTAATTTATCCAAAAATTATTT
This sequence comes from Plectranthus barbatus, assembly GCA_026898455.1. Lineage (NCBI taxonomy): Eukaryota > Viridiplantae > Streptophyta > Magnoliopsida > Lamiales > Lamiaceae > Plectranthus > Plectranthus barbatus. The sequence goes on along the minus strand of JAPKLW010000040.1, from coordinate 228,971 downwards.
AAATATTTTAAGTACAATTACATATTTATTTAAATGTTTAAAATATATAACAATATATTTTCTTAAAAACTTGATAGTTTGAGTATTTTTTTGATATATATATATATATATATATATATATATATATATATATAATTGAGAAAATAACAATAATTTGTAATATATTTGAGAAACTTTATATGTTGACGTGTAATTTTACAAGCGCTGACGTGTCTTCCGGCGTGCCATATCAATTTTCCGTTGCCGGAAATTTGCTCCCGTCATAAATTTGAGACAAAATTGATAGTTTGTAATATTTTTTGATAATATGCATAGTTTGTAATATATTTGAGAAAGCTTGAATAGTTCGTAATAAAATTGATAGTTTTCCCTTTTAAGAAACCAATAAGTCTATTAAAATACTAAAACTATTCTAATATACCGTAGTATTGTAATACAAAGAGGATAATTATATTTATACTCATTCATTCCTCACAATAGTTGATTTTTGTAAAAAAGAATATAATGTTTGCAAATTATAATTTGATTTAACATTTAACGAATTATATTTTAATTTACAATTTAATATTAAACAATTTTTGAAACAAAACATATAAAATAATTTTAATTCTAATAACATTCGAAATTTCCCCTTTTCTACAATTAGGGTACAAATAAAGAAAAATACTAAATAAAAAAAATTTGAACTGATGTACCCACATTTCAAATGCTAACATATGTTGTTCTTTTACTAATTTAAATTAAAATTACAAAATAACATGTGATATTTGGCTATAATTTTATATATAAATTTCCATAATTATATTTGTAATTACATTAATGAGTTGCTTATTAATCATTATAGCACATATTATATATAATTCAATATTTTAAATTATAAAAATAATTAATTTGATGTAATACTCCAAACTTAAATAAGCCTTGTATTGCTTAATTGATTTAAATAAAACGAATTTCCTTAAGAGCATTCGAGCTATTCGATTGGAATTGGAAAATTTGATAATGCTATTGAGCTTGGTTATATTATTTGATTTTGATGGAATTATTAAGATTTATTTGGAATTGATAAGGTGAATTGAGAATTTTGGGAAATAAGATATGATTTATCAGGAAATTGTGGAATTGGTATTGAGATTATACATATGTATACCTATATATATATATATTAGCATATTATAATACATATTATGTGAGGGGGAAATAATGTTGTAATAAGGTGGGAACCATATAGTATGAGAAAAGGGTGAAAATTATATCACATGGTGGAGCTATAGGGTATATTCATTCCATCATATAACATAAGGTTAAAGAGAGAAAGAGGAGAGCTGCCCCATTTTCAGACAAACCCACCCCAAACCCGTCAGCCACCTTTCCGGCCATCTTCGGCCGCCCCCGACCGAACCGACCCCACCACCGTGTAGCCTGTTCCTCGAGCTTCGTTTTGATATAAAGTGGACGCCGTGGGGTGGAGGAACGAGCAAGATAACGAAGAGAGAAGTAAGGCCGCTGGATTTTGGGTGAGTTACATTTTCAGATTTTAGAACTCGTTAAATCATGAATATCTCGACCTAAGATTAACGTTTTCGTGTTCTCCATTGTCTAAGGAGCATTCGGACATTAAGAAACGTGAGTTTCACCGCCGGAATCGACCGCCGCCGCCGTGAGAGAGAGTAACTCCGGTGAGCCTTCGTTTCACCCTTGTTTCTTGTATATTTGCGAGTTTGATTGCATTATTCTTGTTCCATGTGGTCTGGGGAGTCAGAATATGTGATTGCATGTGTGATCGGAGGTTGGGAGAGGTGTTTTCGCCGGAGTTGCAGGTTTTCCGGTGAGTTCGCAAAGAAGACGACCTGTGTCGATCAACATAGGAGTGTGTCGATCGACACAGAGGCTGTTGTCGAGGGGGAACTGTCGAGCACTTCTGTCGGTCGACAAGAACGCCAGCCAGGGGGATGTATCGACACACTTTTGTCAATCGACAAGGTTGTGTGTCGATCGACAGGGTTGGTCAACAGAGATGTGTCGACAGGGAGGTTGTCGATTTGGAATGCTGTGTCGACAAGGGTTGTGTCGACCGACACAGAACCCTGTCGGTCGACACAGAGATCAAAGAGGAGAAACTTGATTGTTATCCAATCCTAATTCTTTGAGTCTTGTTTGAGTTAATGGTTTAATATATGATTAGAAACATGAATCGTATTATGATTAAGATAGTTCTTGTCCTAGATCGTCCGTCCTAACTTATGACCTTATGATTGTAGGAGACTGAAGGTTGGAGGATTAGCTCAAGCTAGCGGAGAAGCATCTATACTCAAAGCCTAATACAAGGTGGGAAACTATTTCAGTATAAAAAATCAAATGCGTGTTTTCCTTTCTAAAATGTGTTAAACTGTTTGTTTTTAAATTGAGATTGCTATGCATGTTCTGTGCTATTGTATCTGTCCTCTGTCGATTCCCATCGACAGAGAGTATAACTAATGAGTTTAGAACCAGGTTTTCATAACTGCTCTAGAACTCATTTAGTGAACGGGGTAGAAGCCCCTTTGATATTGAATTGGGTGAACTGTCCCCATGTTTTTGTTGGAATGAGGCGGAGAGTCCTCTTGTGTTTGGATCCATTGAATAATATTTAAACGATCGGGTCTCAAAATGGATTTCTGAGACTAGTGCACTTAGATGACAGTGGGTTGAGTGTGTTTGCATTAGGGGTGTGCATTCGGTCGGTTCGGTTAAGAACCGACCGAAATTTTGAAAACCGAATGGACCGAACCGAATAAGGGAACCGACCGAAAACCGAACCGAACAATTAATCAACCGAACCGACAACCGAACCGAATAATTCGGTTTCGGTCGGTTCGGTTCTAACCGAACTGTAGCAAAAAAAAAATGAATGGGAGAGGGAGAGGGCATGAGGACGAGCAGCAGCAAGGGAGAGGGGCAGGGCGTGCGTGAGGACGACTGCTTGCGTGCGTGCCTGCGTGAGGACGAGCCGGCTGCGTGCTGCTTGCGTGCGTGCGAGGGAGATAGGCAGGGCAAGCGACTTTGGATCTGAGCGAGAGGGGGAGCGAGAGGGAGAGGGCGAGGCTGCGAGGGCAGCGCGGTGACAGAGTCAGAGAGGGCAAAGCGGCGCCGGTGATGGGGCGAGGGCCGGCGCCGGTGGCGGTGTGGCCTGCGGGAAACTGGAACGGCAAGATGGGGGAGGGCTGAGGGTCAGGGCTGCGGGAATGGGTATTGGGTGTTGGGGATATTCAATTCAATTAGGTTAGAATTTAGATGATGATGATGATTATTTTATTATTATTATTTAATTTATAATTATTATATATTAGTTCGGTCGGTTCAGTTTGGTTTTCGGTTCAGAAAGGCAGAATCGAAAACCGAACCGAATCTATTCGGTTTTCATTTTCCAAAATCGAGAACCGAACCAAATTGTGCAGAACCTAACCGAACTGACCAAATTTGAGCGGTTCGGTTCGGTTTTTTCGGTTCGGTCGGTTCTTGCTCACCCCTAGTTTGCATTCCTAACTGATCATCGTAACTTGGAAGCCGACCAACTTCCAGTTACAACACCGAAACAGATATGATAACATGTAAATAGCATGCGTGCAAAATAAAATGTTTTAGATAGCACGGTTTCTTTCAACAAAACCCCGTGTTTATCTGTGTGAGTTGCATAGCATAATCTCATATATAAAATATGTTTTCGGGCATGTTTCTCATTGGGTACATTAGTACTCAACCACTCGTATTGTTTCTAAAATACGCAGGTTGAGTGGCAGGGATGGGCGTGCAGGGGTGTAAACTGGCGAAGTGAAGAGTTTTAAAACCCTAGATCCTGATATATGCATCTTTATATACATATCTCCGCCACGCTACACACACACTGCTACACTCTCTGATATTTCCTTCCCACCTTGAATTGTTTAAATGTTTTGAATATTGTTCTCCTAAACTCGACTCGAAGTATGAATTTCTGATTGCTTTTACTATCTTCTCATTTTAGTTAAAGTCTTCCGCTTATTTAAATGAGGAAATGTTTGATAAAACCTGAAACGACAATGTAACGCGACCCCAAATTGGGAAGGTCAGTTGGGGGCGTTACGGAGGTGGTATCAGAGCTTGGTTTTTGGGTTTTTAAAATAATTTTTAAAAAGTCTTGAAAACTTCTAGTCTTAGAAGTATTTAAAAATTAAAATTCGTGTGAAGTATTTGCTCGTGTTTACACCCTACTCCATCCTGCGCCACCTGAGGTACGTTTTAAAGTTTTAAAGTTTAAGATTTAAAAGTTTCCCTACTTGCAATTTAAGTACAATTTGAATGTTTTGAAAACATTGTGAATCTTATGAAAATGATTTGAGAAATTAAAAGAAATCAGCGTTTTGTAGAATAAGGAAGTTGGTTGATTTGAATGGAATTGATTCTGTGTTAATCAATATTGCTAATACTAATTATTAATGAAAGTGGATTGAAAGTGTTGAAATGGGAGAAAGCTGTTGATTATGAAAGTTGTGAACTTCTATGAGTTGAGAAAGTTTTGTTATTTCAAAAGTGGAAAGTGATTTCTATTCGGCACCGATGATGTGACCTTTTCTAGAAAGTGTGAGTTGAATTTGAATTGATTGAGAATTTGAAATTATTTGCAAGCAATTGAACTTGGTGTTATGGCTATAGATGTGCTAGATGAGCTGTAGTATGATGTTGTAAGGGCGGAGTGAATTGATATTCATGATTATTGAACTTAGAACTTTGACCCTGTGTTGTGAAATTGAAAATTTCTATGAACTGGAAAATCCAGTAATTGGGTTGAGTGTGCAGAATGCACGAGGTTAGTTGGTGTTAAGTGTGCAGAATGCACAAGGAGCCTGGCAAGTTTAGTCGAGACTCGAGTGAGTGTGTTTTGGCGCGAGAATCAGTTAGACCCTCGCCATAGTGTATCGGAGGCCAGTAGTTGTCCCGAGACACAGAGTTGTATATGGTGACGTTATTTTGACCTTGGACTGACCGTTTGACGTTGTTGTTATGGCAGATGGACCCTAGGAGTGCGGCGTTTCGTTTCAGGAGCCACCCACCTTTTGAGGTAGACAACTTGGCCAACACATTGATGGAGTACTGGAACTTCTGGAGGCAGGCGAGAGGACAGGGCATCTCAGACGCCGAGGCTATGGAGAGGACTACAGAGCTGATGCCATCAAGGTGGACCAGCCGGACCCTGGAGCTAGCTAGAGTTCATCGTAATCAGCGGACGGGTACCCGAAGGAGTTACCAGACATTCATGACTGCACTCATTCAGGAGGCTGTTTGGCTGAGGGTATTTCACCGGCATCATCGAGGAGCACCCAGGCATCGGCGATAGGTGAGGCACCGCAGTCGAGGCCTAGACCTGCCTCATCTTCTATGGCACAGATGATAGTGCCATCTGAGCACCGGTCCAGAGGATCTGTTGACCCCTTTTTCGACCCAGTGGGATCCTCAGGGTATGTTAATTATCAGGCAGCATTGCATCAGTCGTCGCCACAGTGGACTCCAGCTTCACCACCTGCACAATCTATTGCACCAGTTGCACCTGTGCCTATACGCACGTCACGTTCGAGAGTCCTACCTACACCGAGTACACCTGCAGCGGCTTATGCGTCACCCCAGCCCGGGTTACAGTAGGGAGGAGCTTATGATCCATATGCGTGGTGTGATTTTTCTACAGCTTCAGTCCAGTATCCACCGCCGCATCAGGATCCAACTTTGCCTTTTGGATGTCAGGATCCGCCAGCACCATCAGTTCAGCAGCCGCCGCCGCAGGATCTGGGAGGGCCCAGCGGGGCCAAGCCGGTATATGACTACGATTGGGACAGTGTCGAGATGTGGCCGAGGCCCACAGCGAGCGGGTATGAGGACATGTTTGGAGGTCATGGGACCATTCGTGGTTACGGGATGAGACAGGCGTCGATCTGTTTATCTAGTGACACCGAGAGTAGCCGAGGCAGGAGGATGGCAGTTCAGGTTAGGGGTAAGAGACCGATGAAGATGGAGGACGATGAGAAGGAGGAGGATCCGTCCGAGGGATCCGAGTGAGAGCTATTACGGATCTGATATTTAGTTGCATTGTACTTGGATTGGACATTTTATTGATGTTTTGTTGTATTCTGTTTACATTTATGACCAGAAAAAGTGATTGAGATATCGTTGTTGTTGAACCTTACTATTTCCTTGTATTTGTATTCCTTTGTTGTAGCGGATTTGTGGCATGTAAGAATTTGTTCGGATATTTAACGATTTCGTTATTTGGAAGTCTTTGGATTTTTAATGACGACGGTTGATTGTTAAAAGCTTTGAGTGAGTATTAAATGGGTGGTATGGTTCAAGGATATAATGAATGCTATCGTGTGAAATTATTATGGATTTGCTAATTGGAATGGTTTTGCAGAGGAAAGTAATGGAATTCCCAGATCAAGGAAGAGGTCGAGGTCGAGGCCGAGGCCGAGGCAGGGGCCATGGGCGAGGCCGAGGCAGAGGCCATGGGAGAGCTAACCCGCAGCCAGAATTTGAGAATCTAGTATGGGAGGAAGTTCCCATTAACCAAGGGTACGAGGAGTACGAAATAGTGTCCGATGATGAGGACGCTGCAGCACAAGGTGGGCAATTTCCACCACCGCACGGAGGAGTACCAGAAGTTTCATCCGTCAAATGGGTGGAAACTTTCAGAAAGCAACAACCTCCAACGTTTGATGGGACATGAGGCCCAGCAGCTGCAGAAGATTGGGTAAGGGAGCTTGAAAAGATTTTCAAGCACATGAGGTGTTCGGAGGAGGAAAAGATTAACTGCATGTCCTACCAGCTGAAGGGGAAGATAGATAGATGGTGGGAGACTTATGTGAAGTCGGTCGCACCAGCAGAAAGGGACCATCTGAGTTGGGAGAGATTCAAGGAGGCTTTATTTGAGAAGTATGTTCCGAAGCAATATTGGAAAGAGAGGGCAGTTGAATTTTTCCTGTTTGAGCAAGGAAAGCTGACAGTGGAGGAGTACGACACCAAGTTCGGTGAGCTACTCCAAATGGCGCCGCATCTGGCGGACACGCCACAAAAGATGGCGGAAAAGTTTAGAGATGGTTTGTGCGAGGAGATCCGTGATAAGCTCATTATTTTACTCACTTATCTATATTATTTTCTACTATTTTATATAGTTTTATTGAGTTTATATATATATTATGTGCATGAGTCTATATTAGGTGGTATTATGCGCGTTTTGGTGTTTTTGCAGGTTTTAGGCCAAATCCAATGGAAATCCGTACCGAAAGCAGCAGATGTTGAAAGAAACATGCACGAATTCTTCCAAAGTTTGAATCCGAGCTAATGGAGCACATGGATGGAAATATCTTTGAGTTAGCTTTCCAACGCAACTGGAATCGGGTCAATCGGAGTTCGGAAGAGAAAGTTATGGCCAAAACCGTGAGACGGCGCAGGAGGGCGAAAAGCTGCGTCGACCGACGCCATACAGAAGCGATCGACGAAGCTCTGAAACGTCCGTCGATCGACGGGAATCAGACTCGGTCGACGTGAGGGTGTCTGCTGGCGCGAGAATTCGAGGAAAAATGAGATTTTTCATATCTTTAGCCCTAGATTCGATAGGATACACATCCACCTCTATAAATAGCCTATTAAACTCGATTTTTGAGTATCAATTATATTCCTTATCATATTTTCGCTTTACAATTTGGTTTTGAGAGTTTGGAGACTTGGGAAACACGAAACCCTTTATTTTTTGTAAGTTCTTTACTTTTATGCAATTGAATATGTTTTATTTTGGATTTCTATCTACGATGAGTGGCTAGAAACCCTAGAGGGTTCTAGGGGTTGATATTATTATGGATGCATGTTAGGATTAATTAATTTGGTTCATGATTCCTGTGTTTATTTTCAATTCTAGATTAATTCAAAGACCGAGAGGTGACGATTGATTTAGATGTCTAGCTATTGATAGAAGGACCGAGAGGTGAATATTAATAGTGGGAATAGGAATACATGATACGATCTACACTATCCAAACAGATGTACTAGACGTAGGAATTGAACTGATTTACTTTTCGGATTGACTAGTTTGGTGTACTTTGAGACCGAGCGGAGATGAGTCACTAATTAGTAATCTAGGTTATATTTGCCAAACAAGGAGATATAACATCATTGCAGTATTCCACCTGTTAAATTAATTGATTCCTACATGTTATCCATAATAAGAGTTCTTCCCTAGAATCTGTGTTCTTTAATTTGCTTTCCAAAACTCCTTTAATTTTCAAGTATTGTTATCTTTATTTTCCAAACAAAACCCTGATTTTGAATTCCTCAAACAATGAATTTTAGAACCATAGCTAGTACATAGGATAATTTCCCCATACAATCCCCCAAACTTGAACGTTTGATTGTCCTCAATCAATAGTCAAGAAAGAAATCAAAAGATCAATCCGCACACAATTGGGGACCATGAAAGGGCTGAGCTATCAAGAACTGCTGAGCCACGCTTTGGACATTGAGGCGTCCAAGAATATGAAGAGAATGCCAGAGTGGGGAGCACAGGAGGTGCAGGCCCCAACTCCAATTTAGAAAAGAAAATGGGAGGAGCCGCCGAGGCAATTCGTGCAAGGTCAGTGTTGGTCCCGGTTTATCAGAGTGTATAACGTTACGCAGCGGAAATATTGAACTTATAAGTCTAACTTGCACTCTGTCCTGCTGGTTGCTTCAGCTGACTGGCTGACTGGCTGGTCAGCTGATAGCTCAACACTTAGAATATTTTAAGCCTAGTTTGCACAGTTATCAGTTTTCAGATATACACCAGCACTTGAGTGCTGGGTTTCAAATATAAATTTAAATACTGAAAGCAGATAAAGGCAAAGGATTTTTATAGTGGTTCGATCAACTGATCTACGTCCACTCTCCAGTCGACTCACTGGAAATTCACTATAAGAGTAATCCGGTACAAAGTTCCTACGATCTATCTCCAGCTGGTAAATGCCCCGTCTACCAGTCCACTGGATCAACCGCTCCCGGTCCTTGTCCTTCTTCAACTCTTGTCAGATGGATGGAGTGCGAGCACGTCACTTCAACCTCCTCCTCTGACTGGTTGGGTGTTGAGTTCTCCCAAGAACGTAAATCCTCTACGGCAAACTGCCCGTAATAACTCAAGAGCTGGCTGGCTCTAGAGCTGCTATGTTCTTCCTCAGAAAGAGAAAGAACACCAAGTGAGGTCTAAACTTACAAGCAGGAAGCTTGAAGTCTCGTGTTTGAAAGATATCAACACACGGAAAAGCTTTAAAGAAAGCCTCGAAAGATGCTTGCTTGCTGGCAATGAATGTTCGTTCTTTCGGTAGTTGGAGAGTATTGAATGTTCAGGATTCAAGCGTGTAAGCTAGCGTGCAAGCGTGGGAACTGGGAAGCCTCTTAAATGTTGGTAGCTCCGACCTATTTATAGACGCAGGATCCCATTCAAATTTCTAGCCGTTTGGACATATCCGGAATGGGTCTCTGTCCTCGGATGTACTTCAGACGGCGGCAGGTAGGATTTTCAGGAAAACGCCATACCTGTGTCTGCTTTTTCTGACACAGACCTCTTTGTGTCAGAACGACATTATTTCGTCAGTACGAGGAATCGCAACTGGTGTCTTGAACTGATAGACTTTAAGGATATCCTTCCTTAAAGTCTTACTTTGTCAGTATATTCCTCAGACGAATCTTCTTTTTGTCTCTAAGACTCTGGGAGAGCGAATCTTGAATTCTGCTGGTAACATCCGACTGGTAGAACATACTGGTGATCTTGTGCTGGCAGTCTCTGCTGGTGACTTAGTGCTTGCACAATCTTAGTCTACCAATTTGTCTGATGTTCACCCTTGGAATCTCCCATGACTGGTGGCTTCACCGCTGGTGAATAGTGTCAGCCAGAACACGTATTCTGCTGGTAGGATTTGTCAGCCTCCTGCTGGTGAAATCCTTCCAACTGGTGAACAGTAGCCAGTCATTAGCTCTTGACTCCATGCTGATGAACAGTGTCAGCATGGGTCTGTCAGTCGTCTGCTGGTGAGACTTCTCTCAACTGGTAAGCACATCTCATGCTGGTGAACAGTAGCCAGCATGAGTCTTGATCAGCTACGACTTACAACTCAAAAGACCTAAACAGGACTTTACATTTGAGACTAGAGCTATTCTAGAGACAAACTGACGCTGGTTGGACTTAGGATTTGATCCACCAAAACACTTAAACACCAAATCAAAGATCTAAGCTATCAACTGGGGAAGGGAAACTTAGATAATTCTCCCAACAGTCAGGGCAGCCAGAAGCACCATGACCAGGGCCGGCAACATAACTTTCAAGGGAGGCAGGACCCTCAGAACTTCCAGAGGCACTATCCCCAGCAGGCTCAGAGACGTGACCAGGCAGGCCCGCAAAACTGCCAGAGGTGTGGCAGAAGGCATACCGGAGGATGCCGAGGGAATGCAGTGAGATGTTATACTTGCGGAGGCAAAGGTCACTACGCCAACCACTGCCTAACACCGCCAGCTCAAGGTGGAAATCGTCAGAACTTTCAGAGACCTGCGAATCAGCAGCTGAGAGCTATCAGAGGGCACCGCCAGCCATGGAGAGGCAATGCCGGGAATAGAGGAGGAGGCAGACAGGGCAATCAGGCTCCACCCAGGAACCAAGAAGGTAATCAGCAGGGTGGTGACGGACAGCAAAGGAGAGGTCGTGCCTATGCTTTGGATGGAAATTAGGATGATGGGAATCTGGTAGGTATGGGATGCATTAATAATATACCTGTTATGGTATTATTTGATACTGGAGCATCGCATACATTCATTTCATCTGCATGTGTTGAAGCACTAGAACTTAAGGTGGAAAAGAATAGTCATGACTTGAAAGTAGCAATACCTTCAGGGGAAACCACTATTTCTACCTTAGTATGCCGGGACTTGAAAATTAAGTTAAACGAGAATGAGATTCAAGTGGCAGAATTGAATGTACTGGATATTCAGGATGTAGATGTAATCCTAGGAATGGATTGACTGTCAGAGAATAAGGCGGCAATTTTATGTCGAGAGAGGAGAGTGATCATTCCTTAGCAAGGGAATGAAGAAGCATGTGTGCATGGGTTTAGGAAGAGGCAGAGAGTGCATGTGATTTCGGCGATTCAAGCAACGAAGTTGTTGCGTAAGGCAGGTAATCAAGCCTTTTTGGTGTACTTAGAGGGAGAAGAGAAACCAGAGCTGACAGTATAAGATGTGTCTATCGTGAGAGAGTTCGAGGACGTGTTTCCGAAGGAACTACCAGGGTTACCACAGGACAGACAGGTGGAATTCACATTTGACTTGGAACCAGGTTCAACACCAATTTCTAAAGAGCCGTACCGCATGGCCCCGAAAGAGTTACAAGAATTAAAGGTCCAGCTACAGGAACTGTTGGATATGGGGTATATTAGGCCTAGCGTGTCACCATGGGGTGCACCGATCCTATTTGTGAAGAAGAAGGATGGGTCGATGCGTATGTGCATCGATTATAGGGAGCTGAACAAGTTAACGCTGAAGAACAGATACTCGTTACCAAGAATCGATGATCTATTTGATTAGCTTAATGGAGCAAAGGTGTTTTCTAAGATCGATCTTCGATCGGGGTATCATCAGCTGAAGATTAGGAAGGTGGATATTCCTAAGACAGCATTCGGAACTAGATACGGTCACTACGAGTTTGTAGTAATGCCATTTGGACTTACAAATGCTCCAGCAGTGTTCATGGATTTAATGAATCGAGTATTTCATCCATATCTTGATAACTTCGTTTTGGTATTTATCGATGACATTCCGGTATACTCGAAGAGCGAAGTGGAGCATGAGCAGCATCTGAGAAAAGTATTACAGACCTTAAGGGATGAGAAACTGTATGCCAAATTCAGCAAGTGTGAATTTTGGCTAAGAGAAGTGACGTTCTTGGGTCACATCGTTTCGGCTGACGGAATCAAGGTAGATCCAGCCAATATTCAGACGTTGATGGACTGGAAGTCACCAACTACACCGAACGAAATTCGCAGTTTTCTTGGTTTAGCCGATTATTATCGAAGATTCATTGAGGGCTTCTCAAAGATCGCAAAACCAATGACCCAATTACTGCAGAAGGGTGTGAAGTTTGTATGGTCAGAGGAATGTGAAGAGAGCTTCCAGAAGTTAAAGCAACTTTTAACAATCGCGCCAGTCTTAGCAGTGCCAGAAGCAGATAAGAACTTTGTAGTTTATACCGATGCGTCTAAGAATGGGTTAGGTTTTGTGTTGATGCAAGACGAGAAAGTGATAGCTTATTCATCCAGGCAGTTAAGACCGCATGAGGTAAATTACCCGACTCATGATTTGGAGCTAGCAACCGTAATCCATGCGTTAAAAATCTGGAGACATTATCTCTATGGAGTGAAGTGTGCCATATTCACGGATCACAAGAGTTTGAAGAATTTCTTCGAACAAAAGAATCTGAATATGAGGCAGAGGAGATGGTTAGAACTCGTGAATGATTACGATCTAACAATAAATTATCACCCAGGCAAGGCCAACTCAGTGGCAGATGCCTTGAGCAGGAAAGGAGAAGCACAATTGGGCTGCTTGCTTACGAGAGAAAGCAGACTAATTGGAGAGTTTGAGAAACTCAGCCTAGAAGTGATATCGCCTTCAGAGAGGAAGAAGTGTGAATTAGCAACTTCGACAGTAGTGCCGGATTTAAGAGAGAGAATCATTGAGGCACAGAAGGAAGACGCAGAAATTGAGAAGTATCGGGAAGCACCGTACGGTGCATTGTTGTTCCGAGATAGAATTTTGGTGCCAAACAGTGAAGAGTTGAGGAATGAGATCTTGAGTGAGGCTCATGATACGCCGTATACCGCTCACCCAAGAAGTACTAAGATGTATCAAGATTTGAAAACCAAGTACTGGTGGAATGGTATGAAGAAGGATGTAGCCTTATACGTGGAGAAATGTTTGGTATGTCAGCAAGTTAAGGCGTTACATCAACGACCGTATGGAAAATTGCACCCGTTGGACATCCCTGAGTGGAAATGGGAACATATCACCATGGACTTTGTGACGGGATTGTCGAGGTCACAGAAAGGGAATACGGTGATATGGGTCGTAGTGGATCGTCTGACGAAGAGTGCTCACTTCTTGCCGATCAAAGTGATTTATGGATCAGACAAGTTAGCTCAAATATATGTCCGAGAGATTGTCAGACTGCACAGAGTGCCAAAATCTATTACATCTGACAGAGATGCGAAGTTTACGTCTCATTTTTGGATGAGCTTACAACAGAAATTGGGGACTCGCCTGAATTTCAGTACGACGTTTCACCCTCAATTGGATGGGCAATCCAAGAGGACAATCCAAACTCTCCAAGACATGTTGAGAACAGTCGTTCTAGATCGAGGAAGCAGTTGGGAGCCGATTTTGCCTTTGATTGAGTTTGCTTATACTAACAGTTATCAGCCAACAATCGGAATGGCTCCTTATGAGGCTTTGTATGGAAAGAAATGTCGTTCGCCTCTGTATTGGGATGAGGTAGGAGAGATAAAGGTAATTAGACCTGACGCTGTGAACGAAATGATTAAGATAGTCCGTCAGATCCGAGAGAGGATCAGGGAAGCGCAGAGTAGGCAGAAGTCCTATGCCGACTCAAGGAGGGCCGAATTGTGTTTTGAAGTGGGGGACAAGGTATTCCTCAAATTTTTGCCTTCCAAAGGAATAGTACGCTTTGGAGTGAAAGGTAAACTGCGACCGTGCTATGTGGGACCGTATGAGATACTAGAGCGCATCGGTCCAGTGGCGTACAGATTAGCACTACCCCCGAGCATGGGTAATATCCACAATGTGTTTCACGTGTCTCAACTGAGGAAGTATGTATATGATCCTAGACACGTGATCCGTCAGGAGGAGGTGATTTTGAGCCCAGATTTGCAGTACGAGGAACGACCAGAAGCTATTCTAGACCGTAAGATTCAAGAGCTAAGAAATAAGTCAATTCTGCTCTTGAAGGTGCTATGGAGCCACCATGGGCGTGAAGAAGCGACTTGGGAGTTAGAAGACAAGATGAGAGAGAAGTATCCCGAGCTCTTTGAAGCATTGTAAGATTTCGGGATGAAATTTTTATAAGGGTGATGGGATGTAATACCCCAAACTTAAATAAGCCTTGTATTGCTTAATTGATTTAAATAAAACGAATTTCCTTAAATTGAGAGCATTCGAGCTATTCGATTGGAATTGGAAAATTTGATTATGCTATTGAGCTTGGTTATATTATTTGATTTTGATGGAATTATTAATATTTATTTGGAATTGATAAGGTGAATTGAGAATTTTGGGAAATAAGATATGATTTATCATGAAATTGTGGAATTGGTATTGAGATTATACATATGTATACCTATATATATATATATATTAGCATATTATTATACATATTATGTGAGAGGGGAAATAATGTTGTAATAAGGTGGGAACCATATAGTATGAGAAAATGGTGAAAATTATATCACATGGTGGAGCTATAGGGTATATTCATTCCATCATATAACATAAGGTTAGAGAGAGAAAGAGGAGAGCTGCCCCATTTTAAGACAAACCCACGCCAAACCCGTCAGCCACCTTTCCGGCCATCTCCGGCCGCCCCCGACCGAACTGACCCCACCACCGTGTAGCCTGTTCCTCGAGCTTCGTTTTGATATAAAGTGGACGCCGTGGGGTGGAGGAACGAGCAAGATAACAAAGAGAGAAGTAAGGCTAACGGATTTTGGGTGAGTTACATTTTCAGATTTTAGAACTCGTTAAATCGTGAATATCTCGACCTAAGATTGACGTTTTCGTGTTCTCCATTGTCTAAGGAGCATTTGGACATCAAGAAACGTGAGTTTCACCGCCAGAATCGACCGCCGCCGCCGTGAGAGAGAGGAACTCCGGTGAGCCCTCGTTTCACCCTTGTTTCTTGTATATTTGCGAGTTTGATTGCATTATTCTTGTTCCTTGTGGTCTGGGGAGTCAGAATATGTGATTACATGTGTGATCTGAGGTTGGGAGAGGTGTTTTCGTCGGAGTTGCAGGTTTTCCAGCGAGTTCTCGAAGAAGACGACCTATGTCGATCGACACAGGAGTGTGTCGATCGACACAGAGGCTGTTGTCGAGGGGGAACTATCGAGCACTTCTGTCGGTCGACAGGATGTGTGTTGACCGACAGGAACGCCAGCCGGGGGGATGTATATACACACTTATGTCGATCGACAAGGTTGTGTGTCGATCGACAGGGTTGGTCGACAGTGATGTGTCGACAGGGAGATTGTCGATCTGGAATGCTGTGTCGACAAGGGTTGTGTCGACCGACACAGTTGCCTGTCGGTCGACACAGAGCTCAAAGAGGAAAAACTTGATTGTTATCCAATCCTAATTCTTTGAGTCTTGTTTGAGTTAATGGTTTAATATATGATTAGAAACATGAATCGTATTATGATTAAGATAGTTCTTGTCCTAGATCGTCCGTCCTAACTTATGACCTTATGATTGTATGAGACTGAAGGTTGGAGGATTAGCTCAAGCTAGCGGAGAAGCATCTATACTCAAAGACTAATACAAGGTGGGAAACTATTTCAGTATAAAAAATCAAATGCGTGTTTTCCTTTCTAAAATCTGTTAAACTGTTTGTTTTTAAATTGAGATTGCTATGCATGTTTTGTGCTATTGTATCTGTCCTCTGTCGATTCCCATCGACAGAGAGTATAACTAATGAGTTTATAACTAGGTTTTCATAACTGCACTAGAACTCATTTAGTGAACAGGGTAGAAGCCCCTTTAATATTGAATTGGGTGAACTGTCCCCATGTTTTTGTTGGAATGAGGCGAAGAGTCCTCTTGTGTTTGGATCCATTGAATAATATTTAAACGATCGGGTCTCAAAATGGATTTCAGAGACTAGTTCACTTAGATGACAGTGGGTTGAGTGTGTTTGCATTCCTAACTGATCATCGTAACTTGGAAGCCGGCCAACTTCCAGTTACAACACCGAAACAGATATGTTAACATGTAAATAGCACGCGTGCAAAATAAAATATTTTAGATAGCACGGTTTCTTTCAACAAAACCCTGTGTTTATCTGTGTGAGTTGCATAGCATAATCTCATATATAAAATATGTTTTTGGGCATGTTTCTCATTGGGTACATTAGTACTCAGCCCCTCGTATTGTTTCTAAAATACGCAGGTTGAGCGGCAGGGTTGGGCGAGCAGGGGTGTAAACTGGCGAAGCGAAGAGTTTTAAAACCCTAGATCCTGAGATATGCATCTTCATATGCATATCTCCGCCACGCTACACACACACTGCTACACTCTCTGATATTTCCTTCCCACCTTGAATTGTTTAAATGTTTTGAATATTGTTCTCCTAAACTCGACTCGAAGTATGAATTTCTGATTGCTTTTACTATCTTCTCATTTTAGTTAAAGTCTTCCGCTTATTTAAATGAGGAAATGTTTGATAAAATCTGAAACATCAATGTAACGCGACCCCAAATTGGGAAGGTCAGTTGGGGGCGTTACATTTGTATCGGATTTACAAAGATTAATATATAAGTTATAAAAGATTATATAAATTATAAATATAAATAATAAATTAACTAATGTTATATTAATATATCTTATTAATTTATTAAATATTACTATCTTATTATTTTTGAAAATTATAATTTTAAAATAATTTTGTTTGTAATCATCATTTAAGTTTGCATGTTAGTGTATAAATTTAATTACAATTTGATTATCGAATTTATGTAAATTATGAAATATTGGTAAAAAAATAAAATATTTTGTTGACAATTAATGGAGATAATTGTCCTTTATTATGGAATATAGAAATTGAAAATAAGACCGACTATATATATAGTACAAAATTGATTATTATGATGAGTATTAATTAAAAATAAATTATAATGTATTTAAATAAAATAAAATAATATTTCTATTCGATGAAATAATTGTTCCCATCTTTTTATTTTAAATAATTGAAGAGATAATATTTGTGTAAAAAAAATAAAAAATTATATATATATTTATATGTTGAGGGTGGGAGTTGAACACAAAACCTCTTGGATGCAAAAACTTAAATTTGACACCTTAGACCAACTTTACCAATTAAACAATTTTGACAATATTTCATTTACAAATATTCATATACGATTTTCTATAATTTTGACGGGAACAATTATTTTTTCACTTCTTTGCTTTAGTATATTTATAGATAATTCCAGGTTGTATTAAAATTATTTAAAATTAATGTATTTTTCTTTTTTAGAAAAATGAAATTGAGAATGAGGATTTGGTTTGTATTGGGTATATTTTATTTGAGTTAAATAAAATACATCTTTTGCACATATTGCAAATTAGAATGCAACTTTGTAAATGTGGAATTTTTTTGTCATGATTTGGAAGGGTGCAAAAGAGGGTCAAACTCATTTCACTTTCCAACTGGGTCACCATCAATTACGATACATTTGGATATGATTAAAACTTCCACAACTTGTATTTTATTATTAATAATGCCTATATTAAGCAAATTAATTTTCGTTATTTTGGGAGTTTTTATGTACGATTGAAAAAATAATTGAATTATTAATTAAAATCCTAAAAGATAGAAATTGGCAATAATGGTTTAAATCTCAAGTTTTCTACACTCATTACTTATTTTTATAAGTTTTCGTGTGCTTCAAATGTTCAATCATATCTTTCTTTCAAATAAACAAATACATAAGTTTGGAATATATATTAAACTTGATGATATGTCTTAAATTTTCTATTAGCTACAATGTATAGAATTGATTTAGGCTAATAGATCGGGATTGTTTTGAATAGATTCTAATTATTGTATTAGTTTAGGTCTGATTAGTTGAAGACTATATAGAACAAAAGTTCAGCTGATTCGGTTTATAACTAACGACTTAAGTCAATAAGATGTCGCATCAAGGATTAAAGATGGCAGAAAGGTACATTGTCGTTCAAGCATTAACCTGCATAATAGATTAGTTGATTCATTTCAAAATCAATGTCCAACAACGAAACATTTTATAAGAAAAGCTATGCATACACTCAACTCTTAAAAATTCAAATGAATGGAGAGACATGGTCGAACGAGCTCACCCTAGGTTGGCCACGTTACCTACGATCTGGACTGATTTTCAGACTAACGGCTGACCCCACAGATCAACGCAAGTCATTTCCAGCGTGTTTTGTCCCCACTCACACACACCATGAAAAACTTCCCAGGGGTCACTAATCTTTGTTTTACCTCAGGTCAAGCACACTTAATTTTGGGGGTTTTCCTAGAATGAGTGCCGGAAAAGATGATACACCATGTTGGTATGAGTCCCTCTCGTTTTGGTGTGAGTCTGGTTCATCCATGTCATTCTACGCACTACTAATAGAAGTCTTATGGGAGCCGCTCATTGTTCGTGCTTCTCTACAACGGCAATCACTCGCCGCTCCGGCACCGGGTCACTACATGTCCACTAGCTTCCGCTTGGTTCATCCTCGAACCACACCATACTGGGAGGGATTCGGCTCCGATACCATATTAATGCCCCAGCCCTAAGGCCCGAACAAGCTCACCTGAGGTTGCCACGTTAACCAACAAACCAACACAAGCTCTTTCTACAATGTCCTGTCCTCACTCACACGCACCCTGCGAAACTTCTCACGAGGTTACCCATCTTTGTTATACCCTAGGTCAAGCACACTTAACTTTAGGGTTTTCCTAGAATGAGTGCCGGAAAAGATGATGCACCGTGATGGCATGAGTAGCACTTACATTAGCACCATGTTGTGTTACAATATTATATCTCCTATCTGAATTAACAAGCATATATCGCAAATGACTTTATCCTCTTATCTCGTCGATAGTAAGATCATACGGTGTGTTGTAGATCACAGAAGATCATATGGATCACTTGACCTAGCGAGATATAAACAATTGTCACAGGTGAAACAGTCCCATGATAGAAACCACCAGTTTAGAAGTATATCTAGTCTGTTCAAACTTGTAATGTCCTGTTTAGGATGTCTATCGACTTGTAATAGGACAAATCAAGACAAATTGGTTTCCATCAGTTTGGGCTTCGCAAGGTGATAGAATAATATGGCTTCAATCCTAAGTACCAGTTTAGAGAAACCATATGAAGAAAATTGGTTGACATCACCAGCATGAAACTGACCAGCTCTATACAAACCTATCACTCTCGCGCATGGAGGCAAAAAGAACAAGTAAGAGGAATCTTCTTAAAGACCAGCTTTTAAAAATTAATGGAGATTACTTAAAGTTTGAAGACCTCGGTTTTGGACTAGTTTCAATTCCTCGGGCTAACTAGATGAGCCGTTATGATACACCGTACGATGTCAATATCCTACGTCAGAAAAGCAGGAGCCGGTATAGACTTTCTGGAAAAGCAATATGTTCTTTGCATAAGAGAGACGCCTGATTGGACTTAACCAATATGTCTCTCAACGAATACATTTTCAAACCACTCACACTTCATCTATAAATAGACAAAGTGCCCATAGAACATAGGTTACATAATTACCTTAACCAAAATTTAAACCAAGCTACAAAATGTTGCCAAATTGCAATCTTTCAAAGTTTGAGGCTATTTCATAGCTTACGATGTGACATCTTTGGACACGAGACTTGTTGCTTCCTGTTGGTCCCAAAATTAGAGAATGAAAATATGCAGCGGAAGTTAATTAATCTCACACTTGTTCCAAAAACTGACTTAAACTCAGTTTTCAGTTTTAAGAAAACTCAGTTTAGCTTAGTAAGTTTTAAGTTTTAGGATATGCACTTCAATACTTAGCCAAGTATTGAAGGTTCCAAATAAGCAAGGAAACTTAATGCAGAAACTTAAAGAAAACTTTAAATGACACAGGCTATTATAGTGGTTCGGAATCTAAGTTCTACGTCCACTCTTCCAAACTTAATCAGGAACCCACTAAGTCACCGAGTTACAAGCTTTCTCATGATCTATGGTCAGCTCGTTAGAAACCTCCATCATTCGGTCTGCTGACGTCACTCGCCAAGAAGCTCCTTGTAAGCCTGCTTCCTTTTCAGGTTGAAGTGAGGACACACCTCGCAGCCTTCAAACTGGATAGTTGGATGTTTACTTGTTCTTCCTAGAACTTAGGTTGGTTGACTATGCTCGTGATAATCATATTCCCAGAGTAGGAAACTGACTGCTATGAATATTACTTGAAAATTAATATTCACCAAGAAATAACTTTAGCTTAGTAAGCTTCAGCCTCGTGCACTTAGACAAATGCACGAAGAGAATAACTTAAGTTAGAGACTTAAGTCTCGTATTCAGATAACACGAAAATTCAGAGAGCTTTTTGAGTAGAAAGTGTGGTAGAGAATCGACTTAGTTTTGTGCATGAATCAGGTATATTCTTCGTTTAAAGTGTTGAGCTATTTATAGGCTTATTCAGACGATAATTAGAATTCTTTCTGTTAGGCACATCGATCCAGCCGTTGGAGACAAAGATTGGGTCTTCCAATCATCGACATTCTTCCTGCTCTGCTCTGCCGTCTACTTTTCATTTTTGGCAGTGTACTTTCTACCTCCTTTTGTCAGACTAAGTTTCAGTCCGAGGAATCTAAGTTCCAGTTCCTTGTACTGACTTTTTGATTAACACTTTGAGATATCTTAAGTCTGACTTTGGATTCCTTGTGTGTCCTTGTGTTTCACGTGCTCTTGGATATTGAAACTTAAAACTGACATTTCCAAAGTCAGTTTTAAGTTTCCATCTTTCTTTAGGGAAACTCAGTTTCCAAGACCTGAGTTTCTGGTCTTACTAAGTTTTAAGCAAGGAAACTTTGTCTTTAGTATTTCAAGTTTCTTTCGTTCTTCTCTTTAAGTTCGGAAACTTGGTTCTTGACTTCTCGAGCTTTGTCTTCTTGAATTCCACTATCAGAAAGTATTTTCTGATCGCTCGCTCGATCTTTAGCATCTAAATTTCTAGACTATTACAATTCGATTAATCCTATACAAGGATTACATTTAGATACTCTAGAAACTTATCATTAAAGTAAATTTTGATACATCAAAACATCAAGGTAAGAGGATAAACTAAAAGGAAACTTTGTCTTTAGTATTTCAAGTTTCTTGGGTTCTTCTCTTTAAGTTCAGAAACTTGGTTCTTGACTTCTCGAGCTTTGTCTTCTTGAATTCCACTATCAAAAAGTAATTTTCTGATCGCTTGCTCGATCTTCAGCATCTAAGTTTCTAGACTATTACAATTAGATTAATCCTATACAAGGATTACATTTAGATACTCTATAAACTTATCATTAAAGTAAGTTTTGACACATCAAAACGTCAAGGTAAGAGGATAAACTGAAACTCAGTTTCTAACACTTCCTAAGCACTAGTTTATCATCTTAGTGTTCTTAGTTCCCAAGTTCCACATGAGGAGGTTGCGTGTCATGCCCACACTCCAAATCTGCGAAGCGGAGGAAGCAACGACCTAACGAGTGAGCAAGTGGACGGGTGGACACAGGTATTCATCAGCTTGCAATAGATCGTGAGAACCATTTATTCTGAAGCATAGCGTGTTCCAGACTTATGGTCTGAAGAGAGGACGTAGAGCTTTTGTGTCTAAGCCTCTATAAATCTTTTTGCATTTACTGTTTTGTTTATTTTTTTGCAAAGATTTAAACTCAACACTACCTAAGTGTTGAAGTGTATCTTGAACCTGAACCTAATCCCGAACTTTCTCACAACAAGTTTTCAAAGACACAAACTGGTGAGTAACAACCAGTTTGTTACTGCAAGTTTTCTTGTAAAATTTCCACTGCGTATATCAAAACTCTGATCTCGGGACCAACAACTGGGATCAGAGCAGGTGGTTTTTTGGACTACCAGTTATGTAACTCGCTCAAGACCAGATCTAAATTTCCTTGCACCATTTGTGTTTAGCAAGCACGTTACAAGTTCATCAACATGAACAATGCAAAACATCCACCATACTCGGCGTTGAAGTTCACCATATGGAAGAAGAGGTCCACCATAGTGCTTAAGAGCATACATCAAAAAATGATTGAATTCATCGAGTGTGGACCTATCAAGATTCTCAAGGCTAATAATCGTCTCGGCGGGGATGAAGGACCAGAGATGGTTGAAAAGTCTTATGACAAGTGGATGTAAGAGGAGAAAAGGCATGCACAACTGAACTCTGTAGCTCACGAGCTGATCCTGTCAGCACTTCCAGAGGCATTAGAGGAAGAAGTGATGCAATTCAACAATGGTAAGAAAGTCTGGGACTATGTTGACAGTCTATGCCAAGAGATCGAGCAGATGAAGCAGAATAAGATTCAAGTTTGTGTTGACAAGTACGAATCCTTCCAGATGCTTCCAGTAGAAAGCATCAAAGCCATGGAAGCAATATTCAACACAATAGTGAGTGAGCTGAATTCATTGGACAGAGTTCACTCAATTGCATATCTTTGTGCCAAGATTCTGTCTAAGATGTCGAAGGAGGACTGGTTCGTCAAGACAACCAGTTTGAAGGAGAAAGATCTTTCAAAGATCTCCACCAAAGAGCTGTTTGCCCAGAGAAATTTTTTTCCTCATATTCCGCAAATCTTGTTCTCTTGCATTTGATTTTAATAGGAACATGTTAGGATCAATCATAGGCATAGAAACTTATATTTTATATACAATAATCGTCCATTGCTAATCGAGTTTATGCAATCTAATTTGCAAGTAAAAATCCCTTCGTTTGGTATCAGAGCCAAGTTCCAATTATTAACTCTATCGGTAAAAATAATATTATCTCTGATTTGCATGATTATTTTTATTATTGAATTGCAAAGGAAAATAATGATATTATTTGTTCCTCGTAGTTTCTCAGGTTAATCCACCTTTTATGGATTCATTTTTCCACCACAAGATGAATCCGTAGTTAGATTTGTTTTCAATTGATGTAGTAGGATCTTTCACTATAGTTTTCAATTGTAAATATCTGTAAAAATTATACAAAGACATGCAGAATGAGAAGACAAAGAAGAAGGTCGCAGGCAGCGGTGCAGCGGTAGTGTGGCGGCGCACAGAGACAGAACCATAGAACCACCCCAGTTGTGTGGTCCAGCGCGGCAGGTGATGGAGCATAGGCGCAGCAAGGCCGGCAGCAACTATAGTAACAGAGTCCGCACTGCGCGCACGGTAGTGATGATGGTAGGTGAACATTAGCGAGGGTAGGCAGCTAGCGGCATAACCATAGAACTCACTAGCGAAGTAGGCAGATGTGACTCCTGTGTGGGGTTTGTGGCCAGTGGACAATGGGCAATGGCACTGGGCGGGGAGGATACCAACAGCAAGCGCAGCGGTGGAGGCGAAAACACGCACGCACAGGGTGAGCCACGTCTCTGCGACGGTGGGTTGCGACATGATCTTCGCAGGTGATGACGGTCGGTGATCCAAGATCCAGCGGTGATGGCGGCAGAGGATGGGCAGCGGCACAACCATGCATGGTGGAACCATATAGTTTGTGCCCATGGGCTTCGTGCTGATAAGCTCAGATTTTGACTAACTTATCTATATTGTTTTCTAGTATTTTATTTAGTTTTATCGAGTTTATTTGCATATTTTGAGCATGAGCATATTTTAGAGGGTATTATACTTGTCATGGTGTGTTTTTACAGGTTTTAGGCTAAATTCAATGGAAACTCATACTGAAAGCAGTTAATGTTCAAACAAATAGTTACGACTTCTACCACGCATGGAATCTGAGCTAATGGAGCATGGAAATGGAAATATCTTCGAGTTAGATTTTGAATGCAACTGAAATCGTGTCAATCGGAGTTCGGGAGCAAAAATTATGGCCAAAACCGTGAGACTGCGCAGAAGGATCGAAAAGGGCAAAAAAAGGTCTCTGTTTCAACCGGCGTGAAGGCCACATCGACCAACGCAAGGTGCTCCGCGTCGACCGGCGCAAGCTCTATATCGACCAACACAGACCCATAAAAAGAAATTTTCTTGAATTTTATGGTTAAATCATATTTTTGGCCCTAGATCCCAAAATATACACATCTACCTCTATAAATACTCATATAGCTCGAGTTTAGAGAGGGGAATTCATTATTAGAGAGGATTCAATCATTATTTAGCTCTCAGTTTAGTTTTTATTCAAGTTTTATGAGATTGAAGACTTGAACAACCCTTATTTTTATTGTAAGTTTTTATTATGCAATTTAATAATATGTTTCTTGTGTTTCTTTCCATCATGAGTGGCTAGAAGCCCTAGGGTTCTAGGGCTATGTGTAAGTAATCATGTTTGCGTGTTTGATTAATCAACTTAATTTGCATGGTTTCAATTCCTGATTTAATTGATAGAATTTGGATTTGATGATGGATCGAGAGATGAAATTGATTCTATATTCATAGTTGTTAATTGAAAGACCGAAAGAAGAAAATTAATAATAGGAAAATGAATTGAATATAATTAGTTTTCTGTCTCAAAAGGAAGATAATTGATTGTAGGGATTAAATCTGATATTTTTATTGAGGTTGATTATTATTGTGTTCTTGAGTCAAACCAAGCATAAATAGTCACATGATAGTAACCTAAGTAAAATTGCCTGACCAAAATTTTAATAAGTTATTTGATTTCCCACCATTGTAGAGTTGATTATCTTGCATGTATTCTGATTAATTATTTTTCCTAGAATCTGTTTCTCTTTATATTTGTTTTCAAAACCCTTTAAATTCCGGCATTGTTATCTTTAAATTTCGAAACCAAAACCCAATTTTCTGTTTACTCAAACAATAAATCTTAAAACTATAGTTAGTATATGAGATAGTTTCGTTACACAATTCCTCTGGGTTCGACTACCTCTAGGTATTTTATAAATATATTTGCCATTATATTTGCAATTAATTTGTGAATTTTGCAGTGATCAAATTGATCCCGTTGCCGATGTCAACTACATGAACCGAGGTGGTTATAAAAACTAATTTTAGTATCAGCAACAAAGTGGAGGCTATCACCATTACCATCCAAAGCAGCATGCCGGTTTTTCTTATGCTAATGCGGAGGGTGGAGAGTTCCCCCATCAGGTTTCGATGTGCACAATGGAGAAATCACTGAAAAGAAGAAGGAGAGCCTCGACGAGGTGTTGGCCAAGTTCATTAAGGCTTCGGATTATAGAGTGGGAAAGATAGAGCAAGAAGTGGCTGGAGTGCACACAAAGATCGATCGAGTTGGCAAACATGTTCAGATGATTGAAACTCAAGTCAGCCAGATTGCTAGCACAATTGGAGTCCAGCACAAGCAAGGGCAATCTCCGGGCACTACTGAGGTTTATCCGAAGGATCATAAGAAGTGCAAGACAATTACTTTGAGGTCCGACACGAGCTACAAAGGTCCTTGGATGATTTTGGTCAAGTTTGGGGGAGAAGAAGAGGAGAATCCCGCGTGGGATGCCTCTGTTTCGACCAACGCACATCCCGCATCGGTCGATGCAGAGGGTCGACAAGAGGAGAAGTCGGGCGATGCAGTTACATCGACTGACACAACTTCACGTTAATTGACGTGAAGTCCAAGCACGTCGACCGAGATTGCCTCAAATCGGTCGACACAGAAGGCTTCTCAAAGTAAATCTTTGGCCACAAAAGATGATCATATTCCTCCGATGCCCTTTCCTCAAAGATTTTCCAAACAAAAGGACTCCAAAATTTCAAGGTTTGTGGAGAATCTGAAAAAAGTCAGCATCAACATACTACTGATTGAGGCACTGAAAGAGATTCCGGGGTACATGAAATATCTTCAGAAATTGATGAGTGGTAAGAAGCAGTTTGTGGAAAACAAGACAGTGAAGATCCATGAGCAGTGCAGCTTGCTACTCCAAAAGCAAGTGCCCATCAAGAGAAGCGATCCTGGATGCTTCTCGATTTCAATTGAGATTGGGGGATGCACCTTCGAGAGAGTACTGTGTGACACTAGAGCTAGTATCAACCTGATGCCGTACTCAATCTTCCGACGTCTCAACATTGGAGAGATGAGGCCCACGACAATCACATTGCAGATGGCGGACGTGTGGGACATCTCATTTTCCCTGCAAATTTTGTGGTACTTGACATGAAGGAGGATGAAGCTATGTCTACGATCTTGGGACGAGAGTTTCTTGACACTAGTGCTGCTCTGATTGACTGTCAGAATGACGAGATCACGCTCTGAGCCAATGATGAGAAGATCACATTCGTGATTGACAAGAACAAGAAAAAAGCAGAGTGCAATCGGATCTCCACTACTGAAGATGTTGAAGAATCTGAGGTTGAATCTGAAGAAGAATAAGTTGCTGCCATTGAATGGGAGCGAGAAAATAGGTTGGTGAAATTGTCAACTAAGCCATCTCTTTCCGAGCTCACTACTGTCATTCAAGGCCACAAAGTCTACATGGTGGATGCAAAAGGACGAAGAGTCTGGACCCGATCCCCGTGGGCATGGTAATTTGAGGTATCGTCGAGCCGAGACGTTAAATAGATCACTTGTTGGTGGTAACCCAATTTTTACTTTCTTTATTTTCAAATTTCTTGTTATTTTCATTTTTGCAATTTATTTTCAAATTTTATCTTTGTTTTCGAATTTGTTTATTTTTGTTTGTAATTCAAAAAAAAAAATTGGAATGCCCTGTTTCGACCGATGCAGACCTGGAATTGGTCGACACAAGCAGCTCGACATGAAGCACTTTGACCCGATGGAGGGATTGACGAGAAGGCTCCATGTCGACCGACGCAGAGCCCACGTTGGTCGACGCGGAGTAGCACCAGACAAAAATCTCACTCCGCACAATTTTTGAAGGTTCCGGGATAAAAAGTTGATGTCTGAGATCAACCACCAGGTACCGTTCTCTGTCCTGTCTGATTTTCAAACTTTTTCCACTCTTAGTTGGAAATAAGTTTGGGGGATGTGGACAAGAGTTGGAACGTTCTATCTTTTATTTATTCCGCTTGTTGCATTTAAGTTTTGCCTAGATTAATTTTTATTTATGCTATTTTGTGAGATATTTTTTTAGTTTTGATGCAAACCCAATGAGGATGTGAGATAGAATCGATTGATGGTTGAGTTTGAATAGATTGTGACTGTGGTTAATTGCCTATGAAAGTAGAATATCGCATGATGGGATTGATTTGAAACTTAAACTTGCATGATGATTGAGTTGATTTGAAGTTGACTGTGGAGGAAAATTTTAAACCCTTTGTGTGAGATTTTGAGCTTTATTTCGTTTGATGTGAGATTCTCATGTATGTTTTTATTTCTCTAGAACTTGTTTATTTTCTGTTTCGAGACTGCATAGTGTGCACAAGTTTAAGAGATGATATTAGACCATCTTTGTTAACCAAATATCCTAAACACTGTCCCTTCACAATTAAATTATCCCTAGTTAGCCACGTTAAGCCTTTACAATTCTTTCCTTGTCTATGAGCTTAAGAATGTGCTAGTTTCGTTCATGTCTTGAGTTGTGGTTTGTATGAAGTAGATTGATGTGAATTGGAGATAAGAAATATCAAATTAGTGGTTGATGCAAAGTTGGGTGTTAAAATAGCTCAAAAGAAATTACAATTCTCATAAGCCCTTAAAAAAAGCAAATATGTGTACAAAGTATTGAAAGGGTATAAGAGATTCAAAAGAGCTAGGAAAGAAACAAAGAAAAAAAATGAATGATGAGTATATTGATGTATCTAAGGAGATGAGATGATGTTAGAGAGTACTTTTATTTTGTTGAGTCGGCCAGCTTGATGAATTTTAGTCACTTGACCAAATTTCCCTATCTTGTCACAAAAAGCCTACATTACAACCTGTTGAAAGTCCTTTTTGATCCAATACTTGTGTGCACATTTTAGCAGTGGAGATATAAGAGAATTTGCAAGCCTATGGTAGAAATTTGTTCATACATGTGTTGAGTGCTTTCATCTAATCCTAAACACTTGAGAGTTGAGTGATACACTTCCCGTGAGTTCTTCCACAATTGATAGATTGTCTATCTCTTTCAAGTTACTTGTGTGTAGTGGATTTTTGATTCTTGACTGTGATGAATCTTGTGAGGCATTGCACTTTAACTACACAATCTTTTGATTTCTTTCTTGCCTATTGATTGAGGACAATCAAATGTTCAAGTTTAGAGGGTTTGATAAGCTCGAATTTTGACTCACTTATCTATATTGTTTTCTAGTATTTTATTTATTTTTATTGAATTTATTTGCATATTTTGAGCATGAGCATATTTTAGAGGGTATTATTCTTGTCATGGTGTGTTTTTACAGGTTTTAGGCCAAATTCAATGGAAACTCGTACCGAAAGTAGTTGATGTTCAAACAAACAGTCACAACTTCTTTCACGCAAGGAATATGAGCTAATGGAGCATGGAAATGGAAATATCTTTGAGTTAGCTTTCCAATGCAACTGAAATCGTGTCAATCGGAATTCGGGAGCAAAAGTTATGGCCAAAATTGTGAGACTGCGTAGAAGGATCGAAAGGGGCGAAAAAAGGTTTCTATTTCGACCGGCGTGAAGGCCATGTCGACCGATGCAAGGTGCTCCGTGTCGACCGACGCAAGCTCTATATCGACTGATGCAAACCCAGAAAAAGGAATTTTCATGATTTTTATGGTTAAATCATATTTTTTGCCCTAGATCCCAAAATATACACATCTACCTCTATAAATATTCATATAGCTCAAGTTTAGATAGGGGAATTTATTATTCGAGAGGATTCAGTCATTATTTAGCCCTCAGTTTAGTTTTTATTCAAGTTTCATGAGATTGAAGACTTGAACAACCTTTATTTTTATTGTAAGTTTTTATTATGCAATTTAATAATATGTTTCTTGTGTTTCTTTCCATCATGAGTGGCTAGAAACCCTAGCGGTTTCTAGGGCAATGTGTAAGTAATTATGTTTGCATGTTAGACTAATCAACTCAATTTGCATGGTTTCAATTCCTGATTTAATTGATAGAATTTAGATTTGATGATGGATCGAGAGATGAAAGTGATTCTATATTCATCGTTGTTAATTGAAAGACTGAGATGAGAAAATTAATAACAGGAACAGGAATTGAATATAATTGGTTTTCTGTCTCCAAAGGAAGATAATTGATTGTAGGGATTAAATTTGATATTTTTATTGAGGTTGATTATTATTGTGTTCTTGGGGCCAACCAAGCATAAATAGTCACATGATAGTAACCTAAGTAAAAATTGCCTAAGCAAGGAATTTTAATACTTTATTTGATTTCCCACCATTGTAGAGTTGATTATCTTGTTTGCATTCTGATTGATTATTTGCCCTAGAATCTGTGTCTCTTTATATTTGTTTTCAAAACCCTTTAAATTCCCGCATTGTTATCTTTAAATTTCAAAACCAAAACCCAATTTTATGTTTACTCAAACAATAAATTTTAAAACTATAGTTAGTATATGAGATAGTTTCGTTACACAAATCCTCTGAGTTCGACTACCTCTGGGTATTTTATAAATTTATTTGCCACTGTATTTGCAATTAATCTGTGAATTTTGCATTGATCACGTGCAGGCAATCTGTGGTGCCTCTTTCGCAGCCTCTCTGGTGGCAGCCTAGATAGCAGCAGACAACAATGGGGACTTCGGGCGGTGAGGCAACATCGGCGGTGGAAGGGAAATGTTGGCAATGGCCACTTGTGCGTAGATAGCGATGCGTGCGGCTGGTGCGCGATTTCAACGAGTCCCTCGCCGGCGGCGGCTGGTCGGCCTTGGTCCTTTGGGCTGTGTACACGCGGACTAGTGTTCGTGGTGTGTACTCGGACCCAGTCATCCCATCTTCCAAGCCCAAATATTTTGGAGGCCCAATTTTCAGATTTCAAGTCAAGCAATGGGAGTCCCAGTTGAAGACCTGTAGTTAAATCCTAACTTGTAATGGTATAGGATTTTATTTTCCATAATTGTATCATGAGGGCCACGAAGATAGTATTATTTGTTTACATCTGCTCTCGCAATATGGTTGGTTTATTATTTGTGCTGCATCCAAACACGTGTAGATAATTGGAGCACATTTATTGCTTTAATTATTTACTGTTATATGCATGCTTATGTGATTTATTTAATGAATTAAATTGTAACTATAAATTCAGAATTCATGCTTAGCATGATGGAATTTTAGCAATGTTATGATTTATAGCAACATGAAATAATCTTTGTGCAAATGATAAACATTCAAACCTTATGAGAATAATTTACTAAGCATTTTTATTTAAAGACCTCTACAAAGCGGTCTTTTATTGGAAGTAGACAGTTTAATAAGTAAGCGTCTACATGTGTAGCTTGCTTATGTTATTATTCATATGTTCCGATAGATAAAACTTCTTAAGACAACCATTTAATTCATGTGAGAAGTGGAAGCCACTATGTAAACGTCTACACGTGCAGCTTGCGTATTTGATTTTTCATAAGTTCTCTAGGATTGAATTAACTGAGACAACTTTATTACAAAAATCATGCATCATAGACCTAGTGTGTATGACAAATTAGATTTTTATAAGAAAGGTTGGTCTTGTGGTTCATTTGCTCAGATGTTATCCAGAGTATAACTCATTTGTGATGTCACTGCTCAATAGGATAACATGGTTTTAGTTTATCTCTGATTATTAATTCTATTTGTCTAAGGAAACTAACATGGATTGTAATTAAAGGATTGGAATTGAAAGATGCAATTTGGTTGAGTGGTTTTGTTGTAAACGTCCACATGTGTGGCTTACGATAAAATTAATTGGGCAAATGGAGGAAACACTTGTATCGTTTTTATCATAACGTTACAATACTAGATTGTTTCAATTGTTTGCGATTATGTTTTATTTTTTTTATTTATTTATTGTTTCCAAATATGTCTATATCCAACGTTATCAATATCTTAGCTCAAAACCATTTAATTAGTCCTAATGTCCTAGAATGGAAATGCAACTTGGATTACATCCTTGTTATAGAGGAACACAGTTTTGTTCTTTCTGAGCCGCGTCCGGAGATTCCCATAAATGAGTCCACAGATGAGGAGTTGAACTATTATAATTAGTGTGACCCTGATCACTGCTTTTTCTAACAGATTAATTATAATAACAGTGGCAAATAAATTTGTAAACCCTAAGGTTATCGATCCAGGGGAATTGTGTGGCGAAAATATCCTATGTACTAATTATGATTCTAAAATTTATTGTTTGAGTAATTCAAAATTAGATTTTGGTTTTATAAAACTAAAGAGAACAATACGAAAAATTAAAGGTTGTGAAATCAGATTAAAGAGGCACATATTCTAGGGAAGAAGTCTTATTATGGATAACATGTAGGAATCAATTAATTTAACAGGTGGAATACTGCAATAATGCTATATTTCCTTGTTTGGCAAATATAACCTAGATTACTAATTAGTGATTATCTCTGCTCGGTCTCAAATACACCAAATTAGTCAATCTGATAAGCAAATCAGTTCAATTCCTACAATCTAGTACATCTGTTTGGATAGTGTAGATGTATCATGCATTCCTAATCCCACTATTAATATTCACCTCTCGGTCCTTCTATCAATAGCTAGACATCTAAATTAATCGTCACCTCTCGGTCTTTGAATTAATCTAGAATTATGAAATAAACACATGAATCATGAACCCAATTAATTAATCCTAACATGCATCCATAATAATATTCAAACCCTAGAGCCCGCTAGGGTTTCTAGCCACTCATCGCAGATAGAAATCCAAAAGAAAACATATTAAATTGCATAAACATAAAGAACTTACTAGAAAATAAAAGGGTTTCTTGTTCCCCAAGTCTCCAAACTCCAAAAACTAAATTGCAGAATGAAAATATGAAAAGAGAACTGAAAAATATGAATAGGGATGTCTAATAATCGAATTTAAGGAGGTATTTATAGAGGGGAAGGTGTATCCTATCAATTCTAGGGCTAAAGATATGATAAATCTCGATTTTGACAGATTTCCCGCGCCAGACCAGCGTCGATCGACGCCAAGCAGGCGTTGATCGACGGCGGTTTTCTTCTCCGGCGTCCTCCTGCGCGGTCTCACGGTTTTGGTCATAACTTCCTCTCCCGAACTCCGATTGACCCGATTCCAGTTGTGTTGGAAAGCTAACTCAAATATCTATCCATTGTTATGATCCAATAGCCCGAATTCCTTGTGTGGAAAAATCCTTCACTGCTACTCTTGCACGTCACTGCTTTCGGTACGGTTTTCCGGTGATTTTGGCCTAAAAACTGTGAAAACACACCATAACCCACATAACACCACCAAATATCGACTCATGCACATAATATATGTATAAACTCAATAAAACTACATAAAATAGTAGAAAATAATATGGATAAACGAGTAAAATAATGAGCTTATCAGACCCGATATCATTTCGCGTCAATAATACCAAGTGCCCAAATCCAGTCACCGGGTTTATCCTAGCCCAAATGCTATGTAGATAGTCAATTCGAGTCAAGGTAAATCCCACAAGGAGTGGAGTTAAGTTGTTCAATCTTCAGTGTCACGAGAATCCAAATAAAGTAAATGATTTGTGTTTACTAATTAACCTGCAAATACTTAAAAGAAGATATCAAATGTAATAAAGTGTTAAGAGTGAATGGATATCAATATAGAGTTGTTGAGCATCGGTCTTCTGCAATTGGTCAATTGGTAGGTGTATATATCCCAGGTAATCTTCTAAGATCTTGAACTCGTCTCAACTCTAGATACTGTCACTACAAGGAGCGTTCCTAAGACAAAATGGAAAACATAGAATACCTACTCTCACTAAGCTTCCACTAGAGCTCTCCCCCGTAGTCAACAACAAGGTTTCCACGTAGAGATCCTACAAGTGCCCATCTACTGATGACTTGGCTTTTTCACCCGAATAGTTTAAGCTAACCGCATTTGCCCAATTCCTCTTTTATTTTAGTTGGTCATCCCAACCCTAGTGCTTTCGCAGCTGCATTAAGGTTTGGGAACCCATTCTAATACTAGGCTAACAACATTATTTTCCAGTCTGGCTCAACCTAGCATTACCCTTCCAGCCCCTTACCATATTGGTTTTCCCACTCGTAAGTTCACTCGGCTAAAGCTACCTCACTTGGTTGTCCAATTCCCCCAAATCTACTCGGGTAGCCGTTCCGAATAGCTCAAATGTATTGGCTTGCTAGAGACTTAGAAATAAGAAAGAAGGATGATGAACTGAGACAGACTTGTCTCAACCAAGTTAGAAAACCCAAAACCTCACACTCTACATCTCAGCTTCTCAACATATTAATTGATTCATACCAAACTGAGCGTTTAGCTAGAGTGAATTACCAAACTTCATAATAACCTTGAAGAAATAGGAACCTTCAAGTAATCACAATAATTAAGCTCTTCACCAGAAGTGCGAAAATATAGAGAGTTTGATCCCACAAAGATAAGAGATTAAAACAAGAGATATATGAGATGAAAAGTAAATGATATTTATGGATTTTTATAGTAAGCCTTATTCACCACACATGGCAACTACTAATTCCATGCAGGGAATACGTCCATATCCCAATTGATGCTCTTTCCATATTTAGCAATTTCCTTCCTTTGACCAATTCGATTATGTAGATTCAGCTTTGAAATGAGTTACGAGTTATGGCAATGTGATTCTCGCAGTAACACCAACACTTTCCATTTCCAGTCTTCATGTCGAATTGCCCAATACGAGGAGGTGTCTTCTATTGCATCTGAATATGCTGATTCCTTCCAGATTTCCAGTCCTTAGAGTAGCTCACTTGGGCAATTCCCCTCAACGGTCCCAAAATCATCTAGAAATGGCCAATTCCTCCCCTTTTTTCCATTCTGAAACAATTTAGCACAACACCCCCGACTCTACCCCAAAATATGACTGAGATACTAAAGAAAATACATAAAAACATACTCAAATGAGGTCAGATCTTGATTCGTGTCAAAGTGGATCGAGTCAAATAATATAGTCAAGTGTTATATGATTACTACTATGTACAAAATATTTCAGCAGCAACATCATGCTTATGACATAGCTATTGAGATTATGTACAACCTCACTACGGCTTATGGGGAATCAGATCGAGCTATTAGATGCAATCTAAGGGAAATTGTAAGTAAGAATATTGCTAACGGTAGCTCGATAAGAGAGCACGTGGTCAATATGACTCATCTTATGAATGAGCTCATGTTGCACGATGGTGGTATCGATGAGGAAGCCTAGGTTGATATCATCTTAAACTCTCTGCCTAAATCCTTTGAGAACTTTAGGTTGAATGTTGTCATGAATAAGAAATAGTATACTCTTAACGAGTTGCTCAATGACTTAATGGCGGCAGAATTAATCATATTTCCAGATAAGGTTATTTTAGTTACTTTTGGAAGTCATCCTACTACTCGAAAGGGAAAGAAGCGCAAAAGAGTGACTAAGAAGAAAGGTAAAGGTACAACTATTGAGAGAAAGTCTAAAAGGATACCACACGTAGATGCGAAGAAGGATAAGTGTTTCCGATGTGGCCAGACTGGTTTGGAAGAAGGATTGTCAAGTCAAGGAGACGAGACAAGGTACGTCATGTGCATATATAATGGAAACATGTTTAGCATCGATTTCTACCCATTCGTGGGTAGTGGATACTGGAGCTACTAATCATGTTTGTTACACTTTGTAGGGTTTGAGGTCGATAAGGCAGCTGAAACGTGATGAAGTGACCTCTCTATGGGCAATGGAGAGCAAGTCTAAGCAAAAGCCATTGGAGATTTTACTTTATGCTTTGAAAAAATATTAGGATTATGAGAATTGTTTTATTTGTGACGGTATTTCGGTGGAACTTGATTTTAGTTTCCAAATTATTTAATGATAGATATTCGGATATTTTTAACAATGTTATCTGTCGTGGAATGCTGATTGACTCTCTCTCTATATATCATAAATTGTTTGCATAAATTTTTCGTGAATGTAGCATCTAATTCATCTAATAATAATTATTTAAAGAGAAAGTTTTCTTCTTCCGATAAAGACTAAACATATCTCTGGCACTTAAGACTCGATCACATCAATCTAAAGAGGATCAAGAGATGATGGAATCTTGGACTTTGTCCGAGTAGTACCTCATCAAGTCTATGAATCCTATATAAAGAAAAAGATGATGACCATGCCTTTTAAGGCAAGTGAGACTCGAGCAATTGATGTGTTGGAATTGATCCACTCTGATTTATGTGGACCTATGTCTATGAAAGCTCGTGGAAGATATGTGTATTTTGTCACATTCATTGACGATTACTCTAGATTTGGATTTGTCTAAGTCTGAATGCTTTGAGAAATTCAAAGAATTTTAGGCAGAATTAGAGAAGAACCTAAGCAAGACTATCAAGACACTACGATTTGATCGTGGTGGTGAATACCTCAGTAACGAGTTCTTGCAATATCTGTCAGATCATGGGAGCACCTCTCAGTGGACTGCACCAGACACCCCTTAGTAGCATGGTGTAGCAGAAGAAGAAATAGAACACTCTTGGAAATATTATTGCAATGATAAGTTATGCAAGCTTGCCTATTTCGTTTTGGGGTTATGCCTTCGAAACAGCGGCATACCTGCTTAACCTGGTACCTTCTAAATCAGTTCCGAAAACTCTTCTAGAACTTCGGTATGGGCAAAAACCCAGTTTAACTAGAATGAGGGTTTGGGGTTGTCTAGTCTACATGCTGACAAAAGAACATGATAAATTAGAAAGTAGGTGTAAGCTAATGCTATTTATAGGATACCCCAGGCAAATGAAAGGTGATTAATTCTATTGTCCCGAGGATCAGAAAGTCGTTGTCAGTACCATCGCAAGATTCCTAGAGGACGATTATGTAAGAAATCATAAATCTAAGAGTGGCTACAAATGAGGGACTACAAACACGGCCACCAGTGCAAAGTGTAGAACCACAAGGTACTGCACCAACTACTAACATGGCTCAGATGCTTTGCCATAGTGGGAGGGTTGTTCGACAACCAAAAAGGTACATGTTCATGGGATTCTTCTGACTAAATCACAAAAAAAATGGACTGGACGATACTGACCTATACGATGAGGCTATGACTGACAAAGATGCAGACGAGTGGCACGTCGCCATGGATTCTGAAATGGAATCCATAAAAGCTATGAATGTATACCAGAAAATTGAGCTGCCAAATAGCTCTTGAGCCATAGGATGCAAGCGGGTATACAAGAGAAAGAAATTCGAATGGAGAAATTAAAGCTTTTAAATTTAGGTTGGCGGCGAAGGGGTATAGTCAGAAAGAGGGCATAGACAATGATATAGCTATGCTCATATCCATTTGGACACTCCTTGCCATAGCAGCACCAACGAACTTATAAATCTGACAGATGGATGTCAAAGCTACATTTCCGAACAGGTACCTTAAGGAAGGTCGTGACATCTATATGAAATAGCCAGAAGGATATGTGCAATATGACGAAGAGCATCTTGTCTGGAAGCTTAAGAAGTCCTTGTGATATGACCCTCGCGGATGAGTAACGATCGTAGCCCATGAACAAGAGTTAACACGATGCAGAAACGACTCGAATGGAACTAGAAATTGAAACGACGAACGGATGGAAGTTCAGGAACCCTAATTCGACCCTTCAAATAACGTATTCCAGACGAATCTCATATACGCCCCAAGAAGTTGAAGAACTAATGATGCAGAACCGTAGAAGACACCACAATCGGATGTGTAAGTCCGATTTATAAGTCAATTCGAATTTCAAGGTGATACACAGAAATTCTTGAGCTTTCAGATAATTGGAGAATTAAAACTCATGAATATTATTAAACTGAAAACTGAGTTTATTTCAAAAATAAGCAGCCCTATTTATAGGGTGAAAAACAAAATCTCTACTCCTAATCTATCTAGGAAATCAAATCTAAAAAGCACATAAAATCTTTCAAGATATACAACATGTATATGTTGAAAATAATATCTAGAAATTAAGTAAATTCTAATAACTAAATAAATTCGAAATTAAAACAAAACTAATCCCAAATCAAATCAATTAAGCCCAAATGTCATAATTAAATTCATACATCTCGGCCCAATTTAATTTTCAACTCAGATGGGCTTCTTGAATAATTCTTGAGCCAAAATCTCTTTAATTAGCAACTGCAATCCATCTCTAAGCTTCTTGGCCCTAGCTCTCGTCATAGATCCACTAGGAATATGGACTGGATCTTGCTCTCGAACTGCACATTGTGCTCCATCACCTTGTACGGACTCAAGCAAGCTTCATGGTCTTGGCAATTACATTTTGATGAAGTGATTAAGTCATATGAATTTTTACAATGTTCAAATGAGAGTTGCGCGCACCGACTGTGTGTCTGCAAGAACATGGTGTCTCTTGCACTTTATGTAGATGATATTCTCTTAATTGGCAACAATGTGGAGCTATTATCAGACATAAAAGCGTGGTTATTCAAATAGATATAGATAAAGGATCTTAGGGAGGCTGGGTACATCCTCAATATTAAAGTCTTGTGAGATTGCAAGAAGAGGATGTTGGCACTATCTCAAGCTTCATATGTGGATACTTTGATTGCTCGTATTAGTATGCAAATTGCCAGGAAAAGGTCTGCTACCTTTCTGACATGGCATTCACATTTCTAAGGATTAGTGTCCGGAGACACAAAAGGATAAATATGAAATGAGTGAAGTTTTGTATGCTTCTGCAGTTGGAAGTCTCATGTATGCTTTGCTATGCACAAGACCAGATATATGCTTTGTATTTGGCATGGTATCAAGATATAAGTCTAACCTTGGACAGGCACATTGGACTGCGGTAAAGCACATTTTTAGTGTGAGATCTGTGTCATATGGGTTATACAGACTATGATTTCCAGGCTGATCAGGAAGAGTGAAATCTACCTCTGGCTATGTGTTTACTTTAGGAGGTGTAGCCGTATCACGGAGGAGTGCGAAGCAGAAATGCACTGCGGACCTCACTATGGAAGCTGAGTATGTTGCAGCTTTAGAGGCTTCGAAAGAAGTGGTATGGCTCCATAACTTCCTATTGGAATTGGATGTGATCCCTCGTTTGTCTAAGACTATCACGTTATATTGTGATAACTCTGGTATAGTGGCAAACTCGAAAGAATCACGAACTCACGTGGCAACTAAAAATATTGAAAGGAACTATCATATCATACGATTAATCATAGCAAAGGGTGATGTGCTAATAGAGAAGATATACGCGAAGAATAATCTAGTGAATCCATTAACAAAGTCACCACCACACAAGATTTACGAGGAACACGTTCGTAACCTTGGACCGAGGTTGAAGCCAGCCACATGATACTCGATGTAAAACTTAGATTAGATTAGACGTTCTGTATACTCTGGAAAGCACTCTTACAATTCTTTGAGTATAAGTGGGAGATTGATAGATTTGTATACTGAAAGCATTATGATTAATATATTATGAACAATTTTGTTTAATATACTGGCAATTCTTATTGTTGCTTTACAATATTACATCTTGATACGATCCTCGCCGGGAGGGTTTAGATCGCAGCCCAGGAACTCGGACGAACGAACTCAGACACGACGCGGAAGAAAACTGAACACTGAAGATGGAAGGATCTAACACCTTTGGATTCGAAAACCCTCAAGTACCGTAGTCCAGAATAAATTCTCCTACAACCCAAGAAGCGAATTGACCCAACAACGAAGGATATAGGTGAAGACACCACCAATGGATATGACTGTCCAATTGATTAGTCGAAATCGAAATCCTAAGGATGAATAGGAAATTCAAAATGTTGAGCTTTCAGAATTGAAGGAGAAAACCTCACAAATTTTATTAACCTGAAAACTGAATCAAGATTGTTCCATGCAAGGCTTATATATAGGCAACTCAAACCCTAAACTAATAAGAAAATAAATTTCGAAAATTAATGGAATAAATTCAAAATTTAATTAAAACAAGGCCTAAACATGTTGGCCCAAAATAACTTTTGGGCCTTCGTTTAATTCTTCTTGCAATATAGAATCCTTAGAATTATTTGCAGCCCAAATGCCTTTAACCAACAAACTCAATCCAGCCCTCGAAGTCCTTGCTCGAGCTCTCATCATCGGCCCACTCGGAATGTAGACTGGATCGTTTCTCACAACTGCTACTTGGGCTCCATCATTCCCCTCCTCTTCAAGAGGATTTGTCCTCAAATCCAAGCTATCACCTACATCAAAAGGACTTAAATCAGCAACATTAAATGTAGCACTAACATCATACTCACCTGGTAAGTCCAACTTGTATGCATTATCATTCACTTTCTCAACCACTTGGAAGGGACCATCTCCTCGAGGTAACTACTTCGATCTCCGCTGCAAAGGAAACCTCTCCTTTCTCATATGCAGCCAAACCCAATCTCCAGGCTCAAACAACATCTTCTTGGGCCCTTTATTCGCCTGCTTAACATATACTGCTCAGTACGGCGCTCAATGTTCTGCCGAGCCTTCTCATGAAACTGCTTCACAAAATCAGCTCGTTTCTGCCCATCAAGGTTAGTAAACTCTTGTGCAGGTAAAAGAGATAAATCCAAAGGAGTCAAAGGATTAAAACCATACACAATCTCAAAAGGAGAAAACTGAGTAGCAGAATGAACTAAACGATTATAAGCAAACTCAACATGAGGCAAACATTCTTCCGAATTCTTAATATTCTTCTTAAGTGCAGCTCTCAACAAGGCAGATAAAGTCCTATTAACTACTTCAGTTTGACCATCAGTTTGTGGATGACAAGTAGTAGAAAACAACAACTTAGTGCCTAACTTACACCACAAAGTCTTCCAAAAGTAACTCAAGAACTTATAATCTCTATCAGAAACAATTGTCCTAGGAATACCATGCAATCTCACAACTTCCCTAAAGAATAAATTAGCAACATGTGATGCATCATCAGATTTATGACAAGGAATAAAATGAGCCATCTTAGAAAATCTATCAACAACAACAAATATAGAATCACTACCACGCACAGTACGTGGCAAACCTAGCACAAAATCCATAGAAATATCAACCCAAGATGCAGTAGGAATAGGTAAAGGTGTATACAATCCATGGGAACTAGACCTAGACTTAGCCTGTTTACAAGTAAAGCATCTACCACAGACCCTCTCAACATCACGTTTCATGCGAGGCCAAAAGAAATGTTCATGCAACACAGCCAAAGTCTTAGCAATACCAAAATGACCCATTAAATCACTGAGACTCTAACATCAATAATTCTCGTAGAGAACACCTAGGAATGCACAACTTATTTCTCCTAAACAAAAACCCATCATGCATAAAATATTCACCACTAGCAGATGTCTCACATGCAGCATAAATATCAAAAAAATCCTCATCAGATGCATACAAACTCTTAATGCATTCAAACCCAAGCCACTTAGCATCTAAAGTAGAGATTAAGGCATACCTGCGAGACAGTGCATCAGCCACCACGTTTTCCTTACCTTGCTTGTACTTGATGACATAAGGAAAGGTCTCTACAAACTCCATCCATCTTGCATGTCTCCTATTCAGCTTGTGTTAACCCTTCAGATGCTTCAGCGACTCATGATCGGTGTGAATGATGAACTCCTTACCCCACAAGTAATGCTGCCACGTTTTCAAAGCTCTCACCAAGACGTACAGCTCTTTATCGTAGGTAGGATAGTTCAGCGTCGCACCGTTCAGCTTCTCACTAAAGTATGCCACGGGCCTCTTCTCTTGCATCAAAACTGCACCAATACCAACTCCAGAAGCATCACATTCAATCTCAAATGTCTTAGAAAAGTTAGGAAGAGATAATACCAGCAACTCAAAAGCCTTCTCTTGCTCTTCTCCCCATCGGAACTCCACAGTCTTCGTAATCACTTCAGTTAATGGGGCTTCAATGCTACTAAAATGGGGTACAAAATTCCTATAAAAGTTGGCAAGTCCGTGAAAACTGCGAACATCGCCAACATTCTTAGGTTGCGGCCACTCCTTGACAGCTCGAATCTTCTCTTCATCCACCTGCACTCCATCTGCACTAACAACAAAGCCAAGAAACACCAACTTATATGTGCAAAAGATGCACTTCTTCATGTTAGCAAACAATCTCTCCCTGCGAAGTAAATCTAAAATAGACTTCAGATGTTCAAAGTGGTCATCATAACTCCTACTATAAATCAGAATGTCATCAAAATAAACCACTACAAATCTGCCAATAAAAGCTCTCAAAACATGGTTCATAAGACGCATAAAAGTACTAGGAGCATTGGTTAAACCAAAAGGCATGACTAACCATTCATACAACCCAAGCTTAGTTTTAAAAGCAGTTTTCCACTCATCTCCCTCCTTAATCCTAATCTGATGATAACCACTCGGCAGATCTATCTTAGAGAACACACAAGCACCATGCAACTCATCTAACATGTCATCTAAACGAGGGATAGGATGGCGATACTTAACCGTAATGTTGTTGATAGCTCGGCAGTCTCAGCACATCCTCATGGTCAAGTCCTTCTTGGGCACAAGCAAAACTGGAACTGCACAAGGACTCAAACTCTCCCTCACATGCCCTTTGGCCAGCAACTCTCCAATCTGTCTCTCCAGCTCCTTCGTCTCCTCCGGGCTGGTTCGGTAAGCTGGTCTATTTGGAAGGGTAGCTCCAGGCACGAAATCTATCTGATGCTCAATCCTACGAATGGGTGGCAGCCCGACTGGGGTATCATCTGGAAAAACATTCTCAAAATCCTGCAAAAGAGATGAAATAGAAGGGGGTAGAGAATCAGGAATGTTAGTTAAGACCAGGTTCTCCTTGTAGATCAACAACACCAATGGCTTCTCCTCCTGAACTGCCCACTTCAAATCCCCAACCCTAGCTAAAAATGACTGTTGCACTACCCCTTTCTTCTTATTACTTCGTGGTTGCATCTCATCACCCGACTCCTTCTGCAACTGGACTTGATCCTCATAGACTTGTTTAGGGGTCAGAGGAACAAGTGAAATCTTTTTTTGCTGGTACTCGAAGGAATACTTGTTCGTGAAGCTATCATGCTTCACTCGCCTATCAAACTGCCACGGATGCCCCAAAAGTATATGACTCGCCTGCATAGGAATCACATCACACAGCACCTCATCCTCATATTTCCCTATGCGAAACGGCACCTTGACTTGCTTCACTACTTTGATGACGCCACTATCATTCAGCCACAGCACCTTGTATGGTCTAGGGTGCTTCATCACTTGTAACCCTAACTTTGTCACTATCGACTGACTCGCCACGTTGGTGCAGCTGCCTCCATCGATAATCATGCTGCAAACCTTATCGTTGATATGACAACGTGTATGGAAGATATTCTCCCTCTGCTCCACATCTCCGGCTGCAGGCTGTGCATTCAAAGCCCTTCTCATCACAAAATTCAGCGCCGCAAGCGCCACAATCTCTTCTTCTTCCTCATCAGGATCATCCAAGTCAGGCATTTCCGGATCAGTCTCCTCATCAGTCACAATCTCTCCATCATCTCGAATCACCATGACTCTCCGATTTGGACAGTCATTAGAAATATGCCCAAAACCCTGACACTTATAACACTTACGATCTCTATTCCGGGTTCCAATGGCAACAAATTTACCTTGAACTGCGGCATCTGACCTAGGCTTCACAAATGGCTTCTTCTCCCCTCGAGGCTGCTCCTCCTCCTTCTTCCACGGAGCTCGTTTTGGTGTGGAACCACTGCCAGTCTGGTATTCTCTCCAACCTGTAGGGTTCTACCTCGTATTACTGCCACTGCCCCTCCTCTTGAGCTGTCCCTCAATCTTTATCGCCATGTGGACCATGTCATCCAGCTCAACATAATGATGCAGCTCCACTGTATTCCGGATCTCCCAATTCAAACCAGTCAGAAACCTAGCCATCGTCGCCTCTCTATCCTCCACTACATTGGCTCGAATCATAACCACTTCCATCTCCTTATAGTACTCATCCACACTCCTACTACCCTGCCTCAAACTCTGCAGCTTGTTATACAACTCTCGGTAATAATGATTCGGCACAAAGCGCCTCCCCCATAAATGCCTTCATCTCATCCCATGTCTCTATAGATCTCTCCATATATCTCCTCCTACTACTGACCAACTGATCCCACCATACAAGAGCGTAGTCAGAGAACTCCACTGCAGCCAACTTTACTTTCTTTTGCTCTGAATAGTTGTGGCATTTGAACATCATCTCCACCTTTCGCTCCCACTCCAGATACAACTCGGGGTTATTCTTTCCCTGAAAGGACGAGATGTTCATCTTGATTGTCCCCAGATTGTTATCGTATGACTCCTCCTCGGCATAATCATCGGCATCCTCCTCATACTGAGGATTCTGTCTCCTATACGAGTCTCTTCTTCCACCTCGGTTGGCACGTCCTCCTTTCCCAGTGCTCT
Source organism: Plectranthus barbatus (assembly GCA_026898455.1). Classification (NCBI taxonomy): domain Eukaryota; kingdom Viridiplantae; phylum Streptophyta; class Magnoliopsida; order Lamiales; family Lamiaceae; genus Plectranthus; species Plectranthus barbatus. The sequence goes on along the minus strand of JAPKLW010000040.1, from coordinate 185,452 downwards.
TATGACTATCAGATGAGTCTCGTCGAGTCTTTTCCGTCACAGAGATCTCAAAGTCATCCATTTGCTGATGTATGGCATTTATCTCACTCTTCAGCAACCTAACCAATTCAGATTTCATGGCCTCCATCATGTATTTGACCTGACCACCACTAACAAGCTCACCTCCTTTCGCCTCCTCAAAATCATTAGGTATAGACATACCTGCAAGAAAGGTTAGATAACAAAATAAAAGAAGGGCCTCACCACCTCACTGACTCTCGTGTATCACTCAGTTATATCAAAACACTCACACTCGTGTATCTCTCAGTATATAATGGCTTTTTCAATCCCTCTATTAATCTCACACACTCTTGCCTTTTACCACTCTTTTCTCCTTTCCAAAAAAACTCAAAAATTCTTATAAAATTCCACGGACTTCAATTCGACAAACCAACATGACGGGAAGACTCTAGACGACCCTAGGAAGGTAAACGACCAAAAACGAACAAAAAATCTTTTTGGAAAAACTTTCGGAGGGCAATAACTACTCGAAAACAAAGGAATTTGGCCAAAAAGCACCTTATATCATAGCAAAGCAGTGTGTCTTGATCGTCTCGCTGAGACGTTTCCGAAAAGCACAATTAAGCTAAAAACGGACACCGGATGCAAAAGTTACGACAAAAATGACCAAAACCGACAAAAAAGGCACTAGTAGAAATAAAAAAATTGGGGATTTTTGATTTAACTTTACTCCCCCTCTTTTTTTTCTTTCCCAACACTTTTTTCGATATTTTTTTTGAAGAATATTTTTTTCTCTTCGAACTCTAACTTTTATTTTTTGTTCGAATTTTTTTTTTTAATTTCGCCCTTTTTTTTAAATAATTACCAAATTGTTTGGTAATTCAATCAATCAAGAAGGAAGTAATATGGCCACCAAGGAAGGAAGATATGAATAAGGTATAAGGAGAGAAAAGGGGAGATTTGAATTAATCGAATATGGTAAGAAGGATAATTCAAATCTTGACTAACAAGGAAACCCTAACCCCAAGATTTTCGACTCTAACAGGAAGAAGACACGAAAAAAATACGAATCACAAAAGACAGGAAACAAGGACAAGAACAAGACTCAATTTTTTTTGAGACACAAAGACACGAAAGAAAAGAAATAACAAAACTGAAAGACAAGGAAGAGGAGAGACACAACCTGGCTCTGATACCAAAATGATACGATCCTCGCCGGGAGGGTTTAGATCGCAGCCCAGGAACTCG
>JAPKLW010000040.1:165706-179204 GCA_026898455.1 Plectranthus barbatus | reverse complement strand
AATTAAGAAATAATGTTATTGAAATATTATATTAATTACATATTTACAATAATATAATTATATTATTATACCATATTAATTATTATAACATTATCTAAATTTTTTTTACAATTAAAATATCATAATTATTTTAATACATTTATTTTTAATTTTTTATATTTCTAAAATTATGGTTTTATTAATTTAAAGAAATATTTTTTTTATTTCAGATTATTTAAGATTGTTTTTTAATTTTAGTATTTTAAATCTAAATGAATAAAATATTAATTATTTTATTATTTTTACTTCTGAACTATTTATTTAAATATCAAATATTATAATTATGAATGATTCTCAAACCCAATATATAAACAAAACAGTTAGATTGGAATCACCAAAACCCATACTCATTCTGTTTAGTTTCAAACTCATATCCACAATGAATCCTGACAGTTAAACCAAAAAGGCCCTGGTGAGAGAAGGAAATTATGCTTCTCAACTAGTGCAATATTTGGAGGAAATCTTCACCAGATATTTGGATACAAGCGAGAGATACAAATTAGAATATCAGATCTAGAGGATCATTTTCTTCTATTCTTTCTTTATTTTCTTGTAGGATTGAATCTTATTCTGCAAGAATGATTCAAAAAGTCTAACGCAAGAGTTCAAGAAATTTTATTCTAGGTATTCCACACATCTTATTCTCTTGCATTCAATTTGAATAAGAGCATGCTAGGATCAATTATAGGCATATAAACTTATTTTTTATATCCAATAATCGGTCATTGGCAATCGAATTTATGCAACTCAACTTGCAATTAAAAATCCCTTCAGTGTGGGCCCGGTTCATCCATGTCACCTTCTGCTCTACTAATAGAAGTCCTACGGAAGCGGCTTATTGTATGTGGTTCTCTGCACCGGCAATTACTCCCACCCCGACACCGAGTCACTGCACTAAGAGTACCGGAGTTCAGTATATATCCAATATACTGAATCTGATAAGCACGTCTCCATAGGCCACTTTTAATCGACTCCAAGTTCTATGAGGAACTTTAACTCACACATATTCAACTCACAAGCTTAGCGACGCGTTTGTGGTAAAGCTTATCAATCTAAAGCCAGGCAGAGAGCCTAGCAACATTGTGTTCATGGTAAAGTTCATCGCTTGAAGTTGTGTGGAAGCCGAAAGACATAGGCACTTCTCGGGACTGGAAGTTCAATTTTCTATTTTGTATTTGTAATTATATTCTAGTGAATTTCTAATTATAAGAGTGAACATAGTTAAATTTGGTATCCAAACCATTATACATCATATGTCATTTACCTTATCAATTTTTACCTGATTGCTTATTGATTTGTCTATTTTTAAACACAACTAACTAAACTATTGGAAATATATTTTGGATCACTAACTTAATAATGAACATAGACAATCAATCAGTTTTGTAAAAATAAACTTACAAACAATCAGTTTTGACCTATCACACGTAAAACTTCCACTCGTATTAACTTTAATAATTTGAAACGAACAACATATTCTGAGACTTTATTCTTTCTTAATATAAAATTCAAGTTTGTTACCTTCTTTTATCATTCATCAATTTAAATAGTTATAAAATATTAATGTACTGTTTTTTTTACTAAAATAATTTAATTGTCACTCACTTTTAGCTAAGGGCATTCGAATCAACCAATTGGTTTTGTGCATGATTAATATCATGTATAAACATATATGTTCACTATAATAGAGTCCTCAGTCAGATGTGGAGTAATACAAATTGAGTGATTACGAGTTAAGTTTTCTTGTGAGTTATTTAAGATTTAAAAATAAAAAATAAAAATAAAATAAAAAAATCTTAAAATTGACTCGATATTAAATAAATTGAGTTAGTGCTATTTGAATAGTTGTCAAATTTGTGATCCAATGTTCTTGATTTGATAGACTCGCAAACTTATTAAACTCAAATTTAAATCAAGTCTGAGTTAAACTAAACTCACAATTATTATTCAAATTAATATAATTTAGATTATTACCTTGAACTTATTGCTTAAGTAATTATTGATCAATACATGATACATAAAAACTTAGTTTTTTTTATTAAAATTAAAAATAACTATAAATCTGAGCAGGAGCTTGAATCTCAATTTTTTTATTTTATTTTTATCGAACTCAAACGTAAATCTCAATTCCAATTTTGACTTAGCTTGATTTGATTCGACTCATAATCACCTCTATATGTCATGGGATTATAGAATTAGAATGTAAAATGTCGCCGCGATTAAAAAGTTTAACCCAATTTTTCTTTTTTTTCTTTTTCTTTTAAAAAAAGGTAGTGATAACAGCATTAAAATACTGCAATTATATAACACAAAATTCTAGTTATGGTGCAATGATGAATAGTGAAAGCACGATCATAATTCACCGACGAAATAGATCATGCAACAAATTAATTGCATGGTCTCAATAAAGAACACCCCTAATAAAGCATGATTTAAGAGTAATTAATAAGTTAATTTGGAATTGACACCAAAATGTCAATTAAGGAGTGACAACAACTTTTTTTGGCCAGTTGCAGATAATGGGTGTCATTTTCAATGATTTTATCCTGACTTATAAAGTCAGATGATTTTGTCTCATTTTCTCATGCACATGCTATTATTATTACTATGCAATATAGTCGCAGACAATTAACGTAGACAATATTAAAATAATTAACTAATCACATCATCTATGTAAGATAATACTTGTTGTGGGAGGATTTTTAGTGTATTAGAATGAAACGACCGGAACCTTTAGTAAGGATATAAGATGGCGAATGTGTGATTAAATGAATACTAAATAAATGCAATGGGAGTTGGGAATATGAATCCCTCTACAAAAGTTTTGCAGTGGGTATTTACACCTTGCTCATCTTACACCGATTACATATTGTTAGGAATTATGGTGTAATTCTTTCTTTTATATGTTTTGATGTTTCAAAAACCCACTAGGTAGAAGTATCTCTAGCGTAGATTAATCCGTAAACTTATAATGTTCTGTTAGAATTTTATCGAGTTGTAACGGAGCTAATTACACGCAGCTTGAGAGAAAATTGGCTACCAACTCAGAGCGCAAAACTAGCAACAAGCTTGGAAGCAAGATTTGAAGGAAACTGGTTGACATGTCATCACCAGTAAGAGCGAATCTCAAACTCGTTGTTAAAGAGAAGAAGAATTAATACAAGCGTATGCTTTTGAAGCATAGACTTTAAAAAATAAGATCTTAAAGTCAACGGATTCTGAAACACTTGTTTGTCTAAGGAATCAACTTGTTGAGATTCCTCAGACTAGTTCAGAGCCATTCTGAAAAAGCGCGCAAGTCAACCTACTATTGTGGGTAAAGGACGCAAGCTTCAGGAAAAGAAGACATCTCATCTGCCGAATTCTTGATGTCTCTCAAAGGCTACTATTTCAAACTTTTCCAGACTTCGGCTATAAATAGAGGAAGTGTTTAAGAAGAGAAGGTTACCCAACTCATGAAAGCTACGAAACTATGCACGTTTTGATACTCAAAGCTTTCAAGAATTCTGATGGATTTATATACTGAAAGCATTATGATTGGTATATTATGTACAAGGTTTATTGGTTAATATACTGGGAATCATAATTGTTGTATGTTCATCTCCTGTCTGAATTAACAAACATGTGTCGCAAACACAATTATCCTCTTATCTCGTCGATAGGGAGATCATACGGTGTGTAGAAGATCACGGAAGATCGTATGGATCGTTTGACCTAGCGAGATATAAATAGTCATCACAGCTGAGACAGTTCCAGGATAAACTGTCGGTATAGGCTGCAGCATATGCGGATAAGCATCTTATCTTGGATGTCTTGGTATGCTGGTGTGGGGCACACATTGATGAGGACCTAAGTCAAGATCGATTCTTTTATCTGACATTAAAAGAATCTAGATCTTTATGACTCGATGGAATCTTAAACCTATATGAGGATACAGAAGTATACATATATTGTATATCACTTTGAGTTGTAGAGAGGGTTCTAGTTGAACCTGTAGTTCTGCAGTCTTGGGTGACATCAATCTGTGTATGACTGTCTGGTATCTGAACTAGGTAACCACATCCAGTATAGGATGGTGACATTCCCTGAACAGCTCAAAAGGTTCGTTATGCTAAAGTCCTGCAGGCTGATTAAGTTCAAGCATAAGTGAAAAGGTTTGAGTGGATTGATTCAGGAATTAAAGATGTTAATTAATTAAATAGCTTGTCAGAGCTTAAATTAATTAACGAATGTCTGTAACCTTAAATGTGGGGATAAACCGAGTCCAATGCAACCCGTTCCTCAAAACGTGGTAGCAAATAGGTAGAACAGTATTGATTCTCTGGTGGCATGAATCAATATTAATTAATTAATTATATTCTGGGTTGAATATGGGAATTAATTAATTGATAGGCCTTATTTGCTATTTGCATTCTGGTCCCTGGTCTGGCCCATGATAACTCAAGCCCAATAGAAGCCAAGAATTTCCTATAAATAGGCCTCACTATCTCAGACCTCAACACACCTACAACTCATAAGATCACAAGTTGCACACAGCAAACCAGAGCATTGGGAGCTGTGGTGATCGATTGAGTTTGAGATACGAGGAGGAAATTCTGCTTCTCAACCGGGCAAAGGATCTGATAGATAATCTTCACCAGATTTTCAGATCGAGTTGGGATACAGATCAGAAGATCAGAGCAGGAGGATTCTTCTTCTTCTCTCTCCTCTTATTTTCGAAAATATCTTATTTATTTTCATAGATTAATTTTCTCAATCTGTTAGGAAATTAAATCTTGGTGCGTGGGAAAGATCAAAGGGCATCTCCGCGCACGAATTCTTCATCGTTCATCAATCCAGGTATTCCGCATAACCTTCTCATGCATAATAATATAGGAGCATGCTAGGATTGTTCATAGGCATAGCAATTTATTTTGATATTCCAATTAACGATCCTTGGCAAACGGACTTCGTGATTCAGTTCACGAATCCCTTCAAATTCTAGCTTACTTACCAGTTTCGTGTGCCATCTTTGGACACAAGACTCTTAGCATCTTTGCTAGAGTTACTGTTTGGTCTTCTTACTTGCCAAGTAAGAACCAACTTCCAGTCACTATATCTTTGTAGCTGACTATCACAGGTGTTTACACCGCAACCAACCACGTTCAAGAGAAGAACTCAAATTTTGACCGACCAGCTGGAGGAAGTGAGGTGTGCCTTCTCTCAAGATATAAAGATATAAAGGTAACCAGTGCACTTGAAGCTGGCAAATGAAGGTCTCTACCAGCAAAGCAACAGATCGTGCTACACCTTATAAACTAATACTTAGTGTATTCCAGACTTATGTCTGAAGGGAAGATGTAGGATATTTGGCTCCAAACATCTATAAATCATTTTTCATTTACTGCTTTCATTGCATACTTGTGTGGATTTATTAACCCAACACTCTCTAATATTGGAGTATACCTGAAATTTGACTAAGTATAACTTATCGCTAAGAAACTAGTTTCTGAAACCCAAGCTGATATCTTGAACAACCAGCTTATTAGTGCAAGCTTACTTCAAATTTCCATATCTACATATATTTTCTTTGATTTGGGACTAACAAGTGACATCATAGCAGTTGGTCTTTACAAGCAAGCTGTTTTGAGTCGCTAAGTACCAGATCTCTTTCCTTACACTCTTTTTATTGTTTAGCGAGTAGGTATTCCTCAATACGAATATCTCCAAGCTTCCAACATATTCAGTAGAGAAGTTTGCTTCTCTTCCAACATTTTCAGCAAAGAAGTTTGTTGCGTGGAAGAAGCAGTCAACCATACAATTCAAGAATATACATCTAAATATGGCAAGATCTTAAAGGTCAACACCAGACTTTGAGGTGATGATGGTCCAGAGATGGTGGCAAAGCCCTACGAAGAATAGACCCTGGAAGACAATAAGCGAGTGCAACTGGACCCCATTGCACATGAGTTGATCCTATAAGCTCTCCGAGAGGCATTACTCGATGATGTTATGGAGTTCTACAATGCCAATGAGGTATGGAACTGTAGAAACTGAGTCTACAATAGGCGATGTGAATAGCCATTTGTTTTCTTTAACTCCCAGATCATTTTAGGGAATATCAAAGTAAATATCATGACAAACAGAAAATGTCCTATGCATGCTCCTATTTAATTAAATAGATGGATTCAAGGAATACCTCAACTCTAGCGGCTTGAATAATGGCGGTCGATGGTTGATTGGTGCTCCTACAGATCTGATCTTCTGATATGTTCCCTTGCTCGATCTGGAAATCTGGTGAAGATTCGCTACCGGATTGAAACTACACTGGAGGGACTTGATTTCTCCTTTTCCTTCCTACTGCAACCGCCACCTCTCTTAGTTCTCTCTAGGGTTTCAGTTTTGTGAAAACTATAATCATATGTGGGAATTAGAGAATTGATCTATTTATAGATCAAAAGTATAGGCTATTAGGGTTTAATAAATGATAAACACTCACTCTGTGCATTTAATTGAAGTGTTTATGTTTAGATTATGCTTCAGACTGATCCATTATGTGATATTTTCATGCGTTAATCTTATTCTTTAAGGAATTATTACGTTTGGTCTGTTTGATGTTGTTATGCACAGATTTTACGCAATTTCTGAGGATTAAATGAATGATTGAGCAGATATCGAAAGAACTAATCGTGTTGGCATGCACTGAGGAGAAAAAGATAGAATTTATTCAAGAGAAACCGTGAAAGTGGATGCTTCTTAACACAACCGGCGTTTGTATTGCGCAGCCGGCGAGTCAAGCACATATCCGGCGAGCATCCATGGCAGAACCCGGCGATTCCTCTCCTTGGCCTGCGAGCAACACCCAGCCGGCGAATGCTGCTTCAGATCCGGCGAGTCAAGATGTCTTCCCTACGAGCAGGCCTCCGTCCGGCGTTCACATCAGTCTCCACCGACGAGCAAGCATCAGATCCGACGACTAAACCCCAACCTGCGAGGCCATGCAGAAACGGCGATACAATAGCCGACCCGACGACTTGCATACACACCCTGCGTCCACGCTTCTCACCCGGCGAGTGCCGTGCAAGGCCGGCGACCAGTTGTCTCGACCGGCGATCGCCGGTTCCGTCGCCAACTCGCCGGGCGTCCTTTTTCCTACGCAGCATAACCGGCGATCGCCCTTCCCCGCCGGCGATCGCCGGTCGCGAGCCCCCCTGCTCGTGAGTTTCCGTGATTTTACGTATTATTACGTATCTTCCTACCCAAGTCAAGTATTTTTCTCAAATCTTTTGAAGATTAAAATCCTCTCCTATAAATATGAGATCTAGAAGCCAGAAAAAGGTTCCACAATTATTATTCTCAAATTCCTACATTCCGAATTTATTCCGAAGCCTAGAGAACGAGGGTATTCTGCAGAAATTCAAGGAGAACTGGAAGAGCATGACAAGAATTGAAGATTGAAGACTACAGGGTTTTTAATTTCCTTTTCTTATTTTTATGACTCTTCATCTCTTTGTTTTTCTAGGATTTAGCATGTCTGGCTAAATCCCTTTTTGGATTCTAGGGTTTTGAAGCTTTGTATGTATTCATTCAACATTTTATGCAAATTTAATGTTCCTTTTCCTCTGATGTTCTGATTTAATTTGGGATTTTCAATAATTACGTTAACTGGCCATTAATTGTAATTTGAATTGATAGTTTTTGAACCGAGAGGTCTAGGTTATCAATTAAGACGCAAATAAATCAGATTTATTAGAACAATTATCCGAGAGGAAGTTGAACTTTTAAAGGGTTTAAAATCTAAGGTTTTTATCAAGAGTAAATGTCCTTTTGCGCATCCGAGAGGAGTCAATAGGTGTTTTATTTCCATGTTATGGTTTAGAATCCGAGAGGGTCGCCTGATAACATTTTCGCGATTGCTCACATCTTTGGAAATTAAATTGGGATTGAATTGCATGAAAACGTTGTTTGTTTAATATTCAAAGTGGATTGCCCTGGAATCCTATTTTCTCATTTGTTTTCTAAAATATTTAATTACCCGTTTTATTTTATTTCTGCCTGTTAAATCAATTAGATTAGATAAACCAAAACTTCTTTATGATTTGCCTAGATAGTAGCACGATATCTACGTTTTAGTGCTTGGTTGTGTTTCGAGCCTGCAGTTCTTGAGAATCGATAAATTATTACTTGCCCTCTGCAGTGGTCTGTACACTTGCAGCTTTAGCGCGTTGCGAAACACGCTATCAATAAACCATAATGAGCTCAGAGCATTTACTGGTCAAACCAGAGATCAAATGCAAATAATAACATGGCCCTCCTATTAATTAATTATATGCTCAACCCAGAACACAATTAATTAATAAACATTAATTTATGCGACCAGAGAATTAATGTTGACATACACCTATATTACCACATTGTTAGGAACGGGTTGCATTGACTCGATTAATACTCATATTTAAGTTTAAGGCATTAATTAATTAATTCAACACATGATAATTAGCTGCAATTAATTAATCTCTTATTATTCTTGAGTAGTACCACTCATCACTTATCGTTTATGCTTGAATCAATAAATCAGCATGCAGGACTTAACATGACGAACCTCGTGAGCTTCCCAGGAAATGTCACCATTATGAAACATATATGGTTATCTAAATCCACCCTGAGGAAACCCCACAAAATTTGCCATCACCCAAGATGCAGATATGCGAGTACTTGTAAGGCTCTCCACCATAGCAAGTCAAAGTGACAATCAACTCATGTGTGCCCCTCAGCCTTCAATAGACTTTAGATCCAACCAAGATACCGAGATATTTACTCATTCATATGTCAAGTAGAATGCTTCATCATCTCACTGTTGATCCTATCAATACATTGAGATGTACCGATCACATAAAACAACCAAGATAAACCACTTATGGAACTTGTGTGTTGCAGCCTAAATTGACAGTCATACCAGAAACTGTTCCAGCTGTGATAACTGTTTATATCTCACTAGGTTGAACGATCTATACGATCTTTTGAGATCGCTTACACACCGTATGATCTTCATTCGATGAGATAATTAGATGTATTTGTTTGCATTGTATGATTGTTAATTCAGACAGGAGTTGTTTATTGCAAGTCATTAATAATTACCAGTATATCAAACATAACGTTTCCCAATATACCAATCATAATGCTTTTATGTATACAATTTCAACAATCTCCCACTTATACTCAAAGCATTATACAATTACTTTCCAGAGTATAACATGTGTCTATTCTAATCTAGCTATACATTTGGTCACCAGGTGGCTGACTTCATCCTCAATCCTAGGTTACGAACATGACCCTCGTCTGCCTTTTGTGGTAAGCCCTTATAAATGGATCTGCTATATTATCATTTATGTATATCTTATTTATCTGCACATCACCCCTCACTATGATTTCTCGTATGATGTGGTACTTTCTCTCTATGTGCTTTGTCGCTGATCACTGTAAAATCTACAGATTTATTATAGCAACAGTGGCAAATAAATTTATAAAGAACCCTAAGGTTATCGAATCCAGGGGAATTGTATAACGAAATTATCCTATGTACTAACTATGATCCTAAGATCCATTGTTTGAGGAAATAGAAAATCAGGGTTTTGATTTGGAAAATAAAGATGACAATACTGAAAATTAAAGAGGTTTTGAAATCAAATTTGAAGGAACACAGATTCTAGGGAAGAAATCTTATTATGGATAACATGTAAGAACCAATTAATTTAACAGGTGGAATACTGCAATAATGCTATATTTCCTTGATTGGGAAAATATAACCTAGATTACTAATTAGTGACTATCTCCGCTCGGTCTCAAGAATACCAAATTAGTCAATATGATAAGCAAATCAGTTCAATTCTACAATCTAATACATCTCATTGGAAAGTATAGAGTGTATCATGCATTCCTAATCCCACTATCAATATTCACCTTTCAGTCCTTCTATCAATAACTAGACATCTAAATTAATCGTCACCTTTCGGTCCTTAAATTAATCTAGAATTATAAAATAAACACAGGAATCATGAACCTAATTAATTAATCCTAACATGCATCCACAATAATATCAAACCCTAGAACCCGCTAGGGTTTCTAGCCACTCATCGCAAATAGAAATCCAAAAGAAAACATATTAAATTGCATAAACATAAATAACTTACTAGAAAATAAAAAGATTTCGTGTTTCCCAACTCTCAAAACTCTAAAAGCTAAATTGTAGAATGAAAATATGAAAAGAGATCTGAAAAATATGAAAGGGTTGCTCAAAAAGTCGAATTTACTAGGCTATTTATAGAGGTGGATGTGTATCCTATCAAATCTAGGGCTAAAGATATGATAAAATCCGATTTTGGTCAAATTTCCGCGCCAGCAGACTCGCGTCGATCGACGTGGGAGGTGTGTTGATCGACGTGGCTCTATCTTCGGCATCGATCGATATGGATTCCACGTCGATCGATGTGGTCCTGTCTCGCCCCCTTCTGCGCGGTCTCACGGTTTTGGCCATAACTTCCTCTCCCGAACTCCAATTGACTCGATTCCAGTTGCGTTGGAAAGATAACTCAAAGCTCTATCCATTTCCATGTGCCAATAGCCCGAATTCCTTGTATGGAAGAACACTTCACTGCTACTCTTGCACGTCACTGCATTCAGAACGATTTTCCAGTGAATTTGGCCTATAACCTGCAGAAACACACCAAAGCACGCATAATACCACCCAATATAGACTCATGCATAAAAAATATATATAAAATCAATAAAAGTACATAAAATAGTAGAAAATAATATAGATACGTGAGTAAATAATGAGCATATCAGTCGCCTTGTGAGTTCTTGATTCCTTAGAGTTTGCTAATGCACTAGCATTGTCACAATATAACTTGATAGTCTTGGCAAACTCAGAACAATACCTAACTTCTGGAGGTAGTTTCGGAGCCGTACCGCTTCTTTAGAAGCCTCTGAAGCTGCTACATACTCAGCTTCCATGGAGGAGTTTGTGATACACTTATGTTTCACACTTCTTCATGATACAACTCCACCTCCCAAGGTGAACACATAAACTGAGGTCGATTTATTCTCATTTCGGTCCGCCTGGAAATCTATATTTATATAACCCACATGGCACAAATTCTTACATTGATAAACGAGTCAATAGTCTCGAGTATTTTCATATACTTGAGAATGTGTTTGGCAGCAGTCCAGTGCGCCTGCCCTGGGTTAGACTGATATATGACCACCATGCCCACGACATAACAGATATGTGGCATCGTAGATAGAATCGCATTAATGAGACTTTTCACTGCCGAAGCATATGGTACTTTTGCCATCTCATCCTTCTCCTCTTCTGTTGCAGTGCATTGAGCCTTAGACAAAGGATCACCATGTCTAAAAGGTAGCAATCCTTTCTTGGCATTGTGCATGATAAAATGAGATATTACAGTATCAATATAAGCGGCCTGAGATAAACTTAACATTCTCTTCTTGCAATCATGCAAGACTTTGATCCCAAGGATGTATCCAGCATCTCTTATGTCCTTTATTTGAAACCGTTCGGATAACCATCTCTTTATGTCTGACAACACCTCCACATCGTTGCCAAATAGGAGAATGTCATCTACATAAAGTGCAGGAATACCACGCTTCCACTAACGCATAATCGGTACACCCAGCTTCATTTTCGCACTGTGAAAATCCATAAGATTTAATCACATCATCAAAATGTTTTTCAATGACTGTGAAGCTTGTTTAAGTCCATACAAGGACATCTTTAACTTCCAGACAAGATGTTCCTCACCATCCTTCACATAACCTTATGGCTGCTGCATATAGATGTCACGACCTTCCTTAAGGTGCCTGTTTTAAAATACGATTTTTACATTCATCTTCCATATCTCTAGGTCCATATGTGTAGTTATGGATAAAATAATTCGAATGATTTTGTGCATGGCTACTGGTGAGAAGGTCTCGTCATACTCAATACCCTTCTTTTTACTATAACCCTTTTACCACCAACCTGGCTTTGAAAAGATGTTATCTCTCCTTTCGAACGTTTCTTCCATTTGTATACCCATTTGCAACCTATGGCTCGAGAGCCATGTGGTAGCGCAGACTACTGGTATACATCCATAGCGGCAATTTATTCAATTTCTGAATGCATGGCTTTATGCCATTTCTCTGCATCTTTGTTATTTATTGCTTCGTCGTACGTCCATGGGTCAGTATCATCTAGTTCGTCTTCCAGGATCAAGTCTGAAGACTTTCTCACAAATATATATCGCTCGGTTGGTGAGGTACCCTCCCACTATGACGGAGCACAGGTATTGCATCAGCAGTTGGTGCAATTATTTGTGGCTTAAAGCCTTGCACTGGCAACCATGCAGTTGGTTCCATAACTTCCACAGGTACACTCAATCTGCCATGGGATTTTCCCAATAAAAACACATCATCTTATCCCATCTCTTGGAGAATGATGTCACATTTGGATTTGTGGTTTTTCACAAACTCATCCTCCAAAGATCTCGTGTTGGTGCTAACAATGATCTTCTGATCCCCAGGATAGTAGAACTACCCACCTTTGGTTTTTCTGGGGGATCCCACGAACAACATTAGCTTGGACATCAGATTCCTTTGATAAAACATATGTTGGACGACACCACACTCTTATCTTTGACATATTGGGCTTTCTCCCATGCTAGAGTTTTGAGGGTGTCTTAGGAACTGACTTAGAAGGTACTAGGTTCAACGTGTACGTCGTTGTTAGTAACGTGTGGCCCCAAAACAAAATAGGCAAGTTTGCATAACTCATCATGGACCTAATCATTTCAATAAGAGTCCCATTTCTTCTTTCTGCCACACCATTCTACTGAGGAGTGCCCGGTGCGGTCCATTGGGATGTAATCCAATGGTCTGACAAAAACTGCAAGAACTCATCATTGAGAAACTCCCCACCATGATCTGATCGTAATGACTTAAAGGTCTTGATTAACTTCTTTTCTACTTCCGCCTTAAATTCCTTGAATTTCTCAAGGCATTCAAACTTGTACTGAAGTAAGTAAACATACCCATATCTCGAGTAATCGTCTATAAAAGTGACAAAATACTTATATCTTCCACAAGCTTGCGTAGACATCGGTCCACATAAGTCCGAGTGGATCAATTCCAACACATCACTTGCTCGAGACTCACTTGCCTTGAAACGCATGGTCATCATCTTTCCCTCTATACAGGATTCACAAACTTGATGTGGAACTACCTTGATTGATAGAATCCAACGTTCCATAGATATGTAAGATCCACATCAAAAGATGAAGACTTCCTCTTCTTATGATTAAATGAGTTATATGCAACATTTACGAATGATTCATGCAAACAAGTAATGATATAAAGAGACTTTCTGTATCTCACGACAAGTGATCGACCATCTAATAAGGTTTGATCCAACAAAACCTTTTTA
>JAPKLW010000040.1:123014-150706 GCA_026898455.1 Plectranthus barbatus | reverse complement strand
CAAGTGATCGACCATCTAATAAGGTTTGATCCAACAAAACCTTTTTACAATTTGTCCTATGAGAGAATTCGGGAACAATTCCCAACAAAGATGTTGATAATATTATTCGTAGATGAATCTGAAAATAATAAGTGATTAAAGTAAGAACATACATTCGGAACATTGAAACAAATATGCATTGTAACCTTTTGATAAACTAATACAGTTGTTTCTCCTAATTGCTTAGGTGCATCTACTGCAAGCTCCTTTTGAAGATGTTTACGATAGACCACCTAACTAGACAGCTCTTTGAAGGTCCGGTATTTAATTTCAATCAATTCCAGGTACTCACCAACAAATGAAATTAATAATCGAAGATAAAAATAAGACCATGTTCAACCTATATGAGCAGGGACATTATTCATGAGTTAGTACTCAGGCAACATCTAAGCATTTGACCACAATTCTAACTACAGAAGTTAAAATGACAATTTGTCATACATACTAGACCCATGACGCATGCCTGTTACAACCTTTGTTATCTCATTTAAATAAATCCTAGAGAACTTATGAACTAGTAAAGTAAGTAGGCTACGGTCATGTAGACGTCTGCTCACTTCACTGCTCACTTCTCACATGCTTTAAATGTTTTATTTAGAAATCTCATCTATTAGAACTTATAAACAAATAAAGTAAGCAAGCTATGATCGTGTAGACGTCTACTCACTCCACTGCCCACTTCTAATAACAAACCACATTTGTTGAGGTCTTGTTGATTTTAAAAAATCTTGCTTAGTCTTTTTCTTTCAAAAGGTTCTTATGCACACAAATTATTTTATGATTTATAAATTATGTCACGTCTAAAATTTCATCATATTTCTTAACAAGATATTGTAATTTATAAACATAATTTAATACATAAAATAAATCACATAAAACATGCTTTGAACAGTAAATAATAAAAGCAGTAACATGTTTTCTTATTATCTATAATTTGCTTTAAAAAATAAAAAATAAAAGCAGTAGCATGCTATCCTATTCGTTACTAGCGCGCATATAATAAATCACATCATACGAGAATATAACAAATAAAATCAAAATTCTCGTGGACCCCAAATGATATTACATGGGAAATAAAAAAATAAATCGATCTATTACAGATATTTGATTTAACACATATCTTCAAACTCGGCTCACACTCTTTAATTTGAAATATGCTATTTAGGCTGAAAAATACGACAGTTTGGGCCGGATATTAGGGTTTCAGACCCGCAGGGTTAAAGAATACCATAAAACAAGAAAAACCCTAATTCCAGGGTTTCGGGCCGCCACCGGGCCCGCACGGCCAAACCCTAGCTAATAACATCAGCTGCAGCCGCCACCTTCTTCCTCCAGTAAAAACCTAGCCGTCGCCAGTCTCCTGCCGCAGCCCCAACCACCGACCAGCGACCCCGCACTCTGCTCACGCCCGCGATCGGCCGCCTCACCAACGAGCACTGCCTTTGGATGTGGTGAGTCGTCGTTGTGCTGCAACTATATCACGTGTTGCCCACCCTGTGCACGCAACCATGGCTACACTGTCTCGAGCCTATAGTCGCATGCCACCTGCGTGCGGCTGCTGCTGCATCGAACTCGCGACCGCACTACCTGCACTCTGCCATTGTGCGACCCACAACCATGGCCGGACCTGATGCTTTGCATGCCTGCTGAGCGCAATCATCGTCGTGCGACCCGCAACCATGGCCAAAGTCCGATGCTCCTCGCGGAGATCCACTACACGCGGTTGTGCGTTCACTGGAAAGCCATTGAACCACCACCATTGTTGTTCTTCGTTATCTTTTTTTCTTAGTTTACAAATTAAATAAAAATACAAACAAATAAATCTAAAACTATTACATATTTTTCTATCAATCTAATCGCAGATTTTCTCGCGATGAAAATGAATTAAATCAAAGAGGGGCCACGAGAACAAAAAACATCCAGGATAGATAAATCCATCTACAATAAATTAAATAACATGAATAAACTGAATGCCAAAAATTTATTTTCCGATAGAGCCATAAAATACAAAAGATGGCTCTGATACAAATTGTAGAAATGACTCTACAATAGGCGATGTGAATCACCATTTATTTTCTTTAACTCCCAGATCATTTTATGGAATGTCAAAATAAATACCGTGACACACTGTAAATGCCCTATGCATGCTTTTATTTAATTTAATAGATGGATTCAAGGAATACCTCAACTCCGGTGGTTTGAATAACGGCGGTAGATGGTTGATTAGTATTTTTAAAGATCAGATAATAAAGTGGGTCTCCTATTAATTAATTCCATGTTCAACCGAGAACATAATTAATTAATAAACATTAATTCATGCAACTGGGAATTAATGATAACCTACCCCTTTATTACCACATTATAAGGAACAAATTTCATTGACTCAATTAATCCCCATATTTAAGGTTTCACACATTCATTAATTAATTCAGCATATGACAATTAGCTGCAATTAATTAATCTCTTATTATTCATGAGTAGTACCACTCATCCCGTATCGCTTATACTTGAATCAATGATTTAGCCTGCATGACTTAGCATAACGAGGCTCGTGAACATCCCAGGAAACGTCACCATCCTAAAATGGATATGTTAATATAAATACATCTTGAGGAAACCCCACACAAACTGCCATCACCCAAGATGCAGATATACGAGTACATGTAAGACTCTCGACCATAGCAAGTCAAAGCGACATTCAACCTATTTGTGCCCCTCAGCCTTCAATAGACTTTAGATCCGACCAAGTTATAGAGATCTTTACTCATTCATATATCAAGTAGAATGTTTCATCTCGTTGTTGATTTTATCAATACATTAAGATGAACCGGTCACACAAAGCAGTCAAGATAAACCACTTATAGGACTTGTGTGTCGCAGCCTAAACCAACAACCATACACAGAAATTATCTCAATTATGATAACTGTTTATATCTGGCTAGGTTGAACAATCTATATGATCTTCAATATCAATTTGAGATTGAAGAACAAATGAGGAAACTATGCAAGATGCTAGAGAAGGCAAAAGCAAAAAGCTGACGTCTGCAAGTCAGTTGAGAAAAGATTTGTAAAGCGTCCTCAACACAGTTGCTCCGAGTACAACTCTCCTGACCATCTAAAGTTCCAATGCTAATGTGTGGACAAGGAGGTGAAAGAAAGACTCAAATGTCAGTTTGAGAGGAGAGATTCTAAGGTTGTTGCAAAGGCCATACTGTCTTGAATAGAGGTTTCGGACATTCCCGACTACAAAGATGGACCTCTATCATCAGATGAAGAGTCACAAAAGAGGCATTACTGATGTTTATGGCAACAATTGGCGAGGAAACTGAAAAAATGAAAGCCAGCTAGCTCTAGCAGCAGCTGACGATCAGGTAAATGATTCCATAATAGTTTCTACCTTTTCTGTATTCATAATAGAGGACCTTGAATCGTATTGCTCCGATTTAAAGGATGCTTCCCTCGATAGTTTATCAAAAGAATTTTCACACTTTTATATTTTGAAAAATGTTTTAGCCGGAGAAAATACTTTGCTGAAATCACAAGTTTTTATTATGACCAATGGGATTGAAAAATCTAGGTCTTTAAGTGAGGAACTGGCAAAACTTAAAGAACACTCATAGCTTCTAATTTTTTTTAAAATATTTTTAAACAGGAGTGTGATTCTCTTGAGACCAAAAACCTGAAGCAGGAAAAATGCAAATATTCCTTCAGAAAAAGCTGCACTGGAAGAAGTGCTTTCAACCCAGAAAAATCCTTCGGATAAATTTGGTCTTGTTTTATTAAAGATATTTCAAGCAATCATGCATCTTCTTCAAGAGCTGACACTGGAAGGAAGAAAATTCTTTATGTTAAATCAAAATCCAGTGATCAGGAGACGATAAAGGGCAAAGGGGTGGCTAAGCAGCAAGCTACGAGGAAGATTGGAGATGTCTTGCAGTCACTGGATTGGATAAGTGCAATGAAAGAAGAGCTTGCAGAGTTCACCTTCAACAATGTCTGGTACTTAGTGGATAGACCGACACACCAGTCTGTGATCAGCACCAAGTGAGTCTTCAAGAACAAGTGGAATGAAGAGAGCAACATTGTCAGGAACAAGGCATGACTCGTTGCCAATGGGTACGCACAATGTGATGACATCGAGTTCGACGAGACCTTCGCACCAATAGCCAGGTTGGAGACTATTAGGCTCTTCTAGCTTATGCGGCGTATCACAACTTCACGGTATTCGAGATGGGTGTGAAGAGTGCATTTCTAAATGGAGAGTTCAAAGAGGAAACTATGTGGAACAACCTCCAGGCTTTGAAGAAGGTAATGAGGTCTACAAGCTCCGGAAGGCTTTATATGGATTTGAGCAAACACCACGAGCTTGGTATGATACATTGTCCCAGTTTCTGCTGAGAATGACTTTACGAAGAGAAAGATCGACCGAACTCTCTTTCTCATCAAGGATGTTGAAGACATTTTGCTGGTCCAAATATATGTTGATGACATCATCGTTGGATTGAAGAACCTATCTCTTTATGAGAAGTTTGCCCAGCTGATGCTAATCAATTTTTAGATGAGCATGATGGGTAAGATGTCGTACTTTTTTGCCTTCTAGTACATCAAACCCTCGAGGGTATTTTCATCAATTAGAAGAAGTACACAAAAGATCTCATCAACAAGTTTTGTCCAGAGAAGAGAAAAACTTTGAGGATTCCAATGAGCCCCAACGCGCTATTGATTATTGACAAATAGGGGGAACCACTGATTGCAACTAGATACAAAGGTATCATTAGATCATTGTTGTATTTAACAGCCAGCAGGCCAGACATCTCATATGTCGTTGGAGTTTGTGCGAGATTTCAAGTCAATCCTGATAAATTGTACATGGAGGCTACTAAAAGGATTATGAAGTACCTAATGGGCACTGAGTCATTAGGAATTTGGTACCCCAAGTCGAACGAGATCAACCTCAATGGGTACTCAGATTTAGACTTTGGAGGGTTCAGAATCGACAGGAAAAACACAAGTGGCACTTGCTAGCTTTTGGTCCACAAGTTGATACGTTGGTTCAACAAGAAGCAAAACTCAGTTGCCACCTACACCGCAGAGACTAAATATGTAGACACTGCTAACTGTTGTACTCAAGTGCTATGGATCAAGAAGTAGCTAATGGATTATGATGTCAGCACAAGATGTGTGTCCATCTATTGGTGACAACAATAGCACGATGTGCATCACAAAGAATCCAATTCATCATTCTAGAATGAAGCACATCAACATCCTACATTATTTCATCTGTGACCATGTGGAGAAATATGATATCTCGGTCGAATATATCATAATTGATGACCATCTTGCAAAAATCTTCATGGAGCCTCTCCTAGAGTCCAAATTCTAGGAGCTCTGCATCAAACTTGGTCTTTTGGAGTTTGATGAGATTCAGAATAAAGAAGATTGAGTCCAAGCTCTCAATCTTGATCTTGTTCCTTGAAGGGATGCGGAATAGTTTTGAATCCAAGCTATGAAATGTCAGTTTTTGGTTTTTTTAGGAGGGAAGGGGATAAAATTGGGTCTCAGCTCCTAGTTTTTTCCTTGCTGGCAAATATTTCAACTAACTTGTCCTACCTTGTTGGCAAATATTCCATCAACCAACTTGCTCGTCCGTGCTGGTGATAATCGGCATATCTTCCGTGCTGGTGAAAATATTAATATATTATCCAGGGGTTAAACTGGTAAAATACTCAACCAGCTGCAGCTGGTCATCAGCAAGCCAGCAGTCAAAGGCGAGAGAATTCTAATAGAATGCATCAGCTACACGCCATATTAAATACGATGTATAATGCACTGCAGCTACTGGAGGAATAGAAGGATGCCATGTTGGCTACTCCACATTCGCAATATGTGGCCCGAATACCAACAATCTCCTTATATCTTGGCAGTTCTTTCTCAAATTACTGAGAAATCATGATCATTCATTTTTTCGAGTGATTTGCTATATATAAGTGCCTTATTAAAACCTATCTGGCATCTAAAACAAA
This sequence comes from Plectranthus barbatus, assembly GCA_026898455.1. NCBI lineage: Eukaryota > Viridiplantae > Streptophyta > Magnoliopsida > Lamiales > Lamiaceae > Plectranthus > Plectranthus barbatus. The sequence continues at coordinate 144,644 of JAPKLW010000040.1, read as the reverse complement.
CATTCTTCAATGCATTTATTTATCTTAGTTATTTTTTCCTTGTGTTCTTCAAATAATCTGCATTAATGACAGGATCATTTGCACAAGGCGAACAAAAACATCTCAAGCAATATTCAATTTCTTTCACGGGCATCTATCACCCACTCCAGGATGGTGGTTATACACATTGACAAGGACAACATGGCTTCAATGTTGAAGCCACACAAAAGGGCGACACAACTCTAGAAGGACAAAATCCTTCATTTGTCGCTGGCCAAGTAACAATATAGCCAAGAGCTTGTGGAGATGACTGACAAGAGGAACATAATCCATTTCCTCACATGCCATCCACGAGGTTTCACTCTCACATGGTGACCGAGTTCTAAGCAAGGTTGTGGTTACAGATGACGGGTCGTCTTTTACAACTTGTGTGTTTGGAAAGATCATCCAGGTGGATGCGGCCATGCTGGCAAAGGTGTGCATGCTAAAGAACAAGGGCCAGACGTTGTCACGTATTAGACTAATGACAGACCAGCCATGGAGGCCCACTAACAGAAGAAAGATGGTGTCAAGGGGCCGTGGAAGTCTTCAACGAAGAAGTTGGAGTTGAGTGACTTATACCAGATGGTGTGCAATATTGTAGTTCACATGCTACAATGTGAGGCTAATTTCCATTCCGAGCATAGCTTGAAGAAGTACGGTGTCATGATGGTAATGGACGATGAAATCAAGAGGACTTGGGTGGCCTTCTTATATGGCAGGTTGTTGGAGGACGTGAAGAAGAACTCCACGATGAAGGAGCAACACACCTTCTTATTCGATGTCAGTTTTGGACTGAAATTGAGTTACCTGATCGAGCAGCTGACGAAGAAGCTCGACAAAGGTGAAGAGCTCTTTCCACTAATTTCATCTCTACCAACCACACAAAATAAGACAAGGGGCGGACTAGGGCTCCTACTTACTTGATGGAGAGTAGGATCGTGAAACTGGATGAGCCCATGAGTGAGGATGAGCTTCCTCACCTGGGAGGTGAAACAGCCACCCAGTAAGCCCTGCCGCTCACTGATGAGTAAAAGGCTAAGTTTGAAAAGAAGAAGAAGAGGTAAGCAGAGATATCCAGTCTCTTCGAGGTGATGGAGGGTTTGACATTCATCACCCAGCTGGCTAAGATGGTGGGATTTCCTGTTCCATGGAAGAAGAGAACACCCAAACACCATTCTTCGCGTTAGCAAGACCCACCTAAAAAAACAAAATTTGGCGTCCGAGGTGGTGAAGGGATAGCTAGTTGCTAGTATGAGTGGTAGAGGCGATGCCTTTGAACGTCACGCCATCTCATTCCAGATTCCTAACCTTATTGGTGGATACTCGTAGGAGCCACCACTTCTCAAGGTGAAGCAAAAGTTGGTGCTAACCAGCCAACACGGGGAAGATAAGGCAATGAAGAAGGCTAAGTTTGCTGCAGAAGAAGCCAAGGATAAGGCAGAAAAGGAGGCAAAAAAGCAAATACAAGATTGTGGAGGAACTGTTGGGTTTTATATGCAGAAAGCATTTATTACAATGTATATACATTTAGCTTTATTTCCTATGTATTAAACAAACTTATATGCGAGTAACAATGGTATCCTCTTATCTCACTTATAGGGACGATCATACGGCGTGTTATAGATCGCAGAAGACAGTATGATCACTTGACCTAGTGAGATATAAATGTAGTGATCACAGTCGAGACAACTTTGAGGATAAGTCTGTCGATATAAGCTGCAACATAGTCGGGAAAAAGTGATATATCTTGATCACTTGATATGCTAGTATGTGCAGTTGCGTATTGATTGGACCACAATGAGATGCATTCTTCTGCCTAACATCAGATAATACAAGATCTCGTCTCTTGATTGAGTCCAAACCCTAAAGAAGTTTCAAGAGTGTGCACAAGCTGAATGTTGCTTTGACTTGCCATGGTGGAGAGCCTGAGTAATGTGCTCGTATAACCGCATCTTGGGTAACAACAATTCGTGTAGTATGGGTCTAAGACTGGAGTTAGGTTACCATATCCGAGTAATAGGATGGGGACATTCCCTGAGGAGCTCAATAATGTTCATCGTGCTAAAGTTCTGCAGGCTGATTAAGTTCAAGCACGAGTGATAAGGTTTGAGTAGTACTGCTCAGGAAAATAAGAAATTACTTAATTGCGTGAAGCTTGTTAGAAGCTCAAATTAATTAATGAATGTCCAGTAACCTTAAATATGAGGATTCTCAAGTATATGCAACTCGTTCTCATAACGTGGTAATAAAGGGGTAGGTCAGTATTAATTTTGTGGTGAAAAAGAATTAATATTAATTAATTAATTAGGTCATGGGTTGTGGACATGAGAATTGATTAATTCATAAGTTCATTTTATTATTCGCATTAGGTCCCAGGTCTGGCCCAAATAATATGCTGAAGGAGCCCAGTAGCCCACTAGGGTTTCAACCCTAAGCTTATAAATAGATGTCACTCTCTCTCAAATCATATCAGTTGAAAAACACAAAAACCCTAAGAGAGAGTGAAGGGCGACACCAGTGTGTAGAGGGAGGAGAAGGATTTCGACTCTGTCCTGCATAATCACAGTCCTGTGGAATCCTCATCAATAGCAGGATTGAACAACATTGGGATACAGATCTGAAGATCTAATATGGAGAACAAGCCTTTCTTCTTCTCTTCGATTTCTATTTTGATTATATCTTGAAATTAGGGTTTTGTACTAATTTCTTGTTCCACAGATTTAATCAAATCGTGTGGTGGAATCAAAAGACTGGATTCAACGCGAAGATCGTTTCAGACCCTACAGATTTAAGGTAATCCTATATTCATCGTATTAAATTCATAGGAGCATGCTAGAGTTTTATCAATGTCAAATATGTTGACATCCATGAACGATTCGGGTTTCACTTGGATTAAGCGATTCAATTCACAACAACAAAATTCCTACATTAACCACAAAGAAAGAAAAAATTGAAAGACTTTTATGAAGAGACAATAAACATCCTCTCTCATCATGAGTGATGAGGAGTTCACCAAGTTGTTGAATATTAACATTCCATCACTTGTTGCGCAGGAGGCTGAGTGGGCGACCACCCTGGTAAAACTGAGGGAGTAGAACTTGTTGGGCAGGAGGTTGCTCATCAGCAAGTGGAAATATTTGTGGAGAAAGATCTTGTTGAAAGTCTCACTGGCAAGAGTGAGCGGGGGACCATCCCGGAAGAACTAGCGGTGTCAGTTGTCCTAGGGGAAGCTGCTCAACCTAATGAAGTGCCAGTCGTTCAAGGGGAGTGATAACTCTCTTAAAGAATTATCTTCTTTTCTTTTATTTATGTTTATTATGTTAGTTGTTATCAGTTTAATTAGAATTCAGGGTTATTTGTATATGTATTCGTACAAAATCGAATCTCAACAATATGCATTTCAAAAATCTAGTCGTTCGAGAGTTGATGTTGATTTGTCCCACAGTTAGAACCTTTTATACGGATTTGTATGATTTGCATTTTGATTTTGATTTTTATTTTGTAGACTTAGAAGTCAGAAAACAACGGACAATCAGTCCAAGAAGTTGAACTAGGTTCCGCAAGTTGTTGATAATCGCTCTTTTGCCTCGTCTCAGATGTCTGATGGAACAATAATTTTTTGATCAGTTGATTGGTAATGTATCTAAGGACACAATTAGTCGTTTAAAACATCTCTCGCAGTATTCTTGACGCTCTATTTTCTGATTCAACAACTGAGATCTTTATAGTCAACGACTGATAAGCTCATATTTATACTCACTTATCTATATTTTTCTCCATTGTTTCAAGTGTTTTACATTATGTTTTTACTTATTTCTGTGCATGAGTCTATTTTAGAGGGTGTTATGCCTTTGATGGGTGATTTTTGCAGGTTTTAGGCCAAATTCATTGGAAACCCGTACCGAAAGCAGATGATGTTCAAAGGAACAGTCACGAATTCTTCCACACGTGGAATCCGAGCTAATGGAGCATGGAAAGAGAAATATATTTGAATTAGCTTTCCAACGCAACTGGAATCGGGTCAATCGGAGTTTGGGTGCAAAAGTTATGGTCGAAACCGTGAGACTGCGCAGACAGATGTTTTTGTGTCGAGAGACAGGATTTGTGTCGACCGAAACAGAGATCAAAACTCCGGAAACTTGTGATCTGCAATCCCGTCGACCGACAAGATTTGTGTCGATCGACACGGAGGCCCGAAAAAGCTGTTTTAGCAAATAATGTTTTTACACCCTAAGGTGGTCGATCCCACAGGGACTGTGCTACGAAAAATCTAAAGTACTAGTTATAATTTCTAGGACATAGAAGTTTGAGGAATTTGAAAAAGGGATTTGGTTTTGTAATTTAAAGATGACAATGCAGAAAATAAAGGGTTTTAAAAACAATAAAGAAAAGCACAGATCCTATGGCAGAATCTAATCAACAACATGCAATTTCAATCAACTCAGCAATGGGGAAAACATAGATTTTTGTGGATTAAATTCCTTGGTCAGGAAATTAAATCCTAGATTATTAATTAGTGACTATCTCCTCTCGGTCTCAAGAACACCAAATTAATCAATCTCATAATTATCTAATTATTCCCATGTAGGTTTCTTCCTTTTGAGACAGAAAACAAACACAATTAATTCTCTCTTCCTGTTAATAATTTTCATCTCTTGATTCATCAATTATTAACTATAAACCTAGATCTCAATTCACCTCTCGGTCCTTCTTTTAATCTAGATTATAAAATTAAATTAGAGAATTAAACCATGCTATATGAGTTGATATCAATTAGACATGCATCAGAAAAGAAATCATAACCCTAGAACCTGTTTAGGGTTCTAGCCACAAATCATGACTAGAAAATAAAGAAACATTTAATTAATGAACTTACAAATGAAAAGGAACCTTCAATGTCTTGAAAAACTCAAAAACTCAATGTAAAATCCAAGGAAAAACTGTATAATTTTCGTGCCTAAGAGTTCATATTTATAGAGGGGGAAAAGACCTAATTTGAGTATTGGGTAAAAATAGCAAAAACTGCCAAAATAGGCCTAAAACAGCTTTTTCGGGCCTCCGTGTAGATCGACACAAATCCTGTTGGTCGACAGGATTGCAGATCACAAGTTTCCGGAGTTTTGATCTCTGTTTCGGTCGACACAAATCCTGCCTCTCGACACAAAAACATTTGTCTGCGCAGTCTCACGGTTTCGGCCATAACTTTTGCTCCCGAACTCCGATTGACCCGATTCTAGTTGCGTTGGAAAGCTAATTCAAATATATTTCTCTTTCCATGCTCCATTAGCTCGGATTCCACGTGTGGAAGAATTCCTGACTGTTCCTTTGAACATCATCTGCTTTCGGTACGGGTTTCCAATGAATTTGGCCTAAAACCTGCAAAAATCACCCATCAAAGGCATAACACCCTCTAAAATAGACTCATGCACAGAAATAAGTAAAAACATAATGTAAAACACTTGAAATAATGGAGAAAAATATAGATAAGTGAGTATAAATATGAGCTTATCAACGACTGAGTCACTTGATATGATCAACTAAAGTTGAATTCAGTGTTTTATCTTCACCTTGTTGTTGATTCCTAAGATGCATTATAACTCAAACTCCCATGCAAGATTAAATTCTATAATCAATTCTATTCTTGTCAGCTTTATACATTCTTAGGGTGGTTGTAATGGGGCTTTTTTCCCCAGCTTTAAACCTACGAACCCTACTCCACGCCATTACACAAATTTTTGTATGGTTATGTGGCAAAAATTTATCAAAATTGGGTTGAAAATAGAAACCTTGGTTTGGAGAAATTGGTGGGCCATGTTTGTCGCCACTATAACAATTTGCACCCTTTTAAAAAAAAAATTATGTTAAAATAATTTGTTTATAAAAAAGAAATTGTACATACATCAACGAGATATATATATATCATAATATTAATTACATAATAAATATAATTTATGTACATATATAAATAAAATATTATAATTTGTATTGAAAATTTTAATTATTAAGTCATTAAAATAATTAAAATCAAGAATAAAATTATAGGCATCTTTAAAAAATTATAGGTTAAATTATATGAATCAAATAAATGAGTTGTGATAATAAAATGCTAGTTTGTAAGAATGAGTTTGCTAGGAATTATATTAATTCAAAATACAAAGATTAGTATGAATTTTTTATCATGTTGCAATGTTGTGTAATTTTATTTTTTTGTACTATTATGATGTTTTCTAAATTTAATTTCTCTTGTGTGTTTGTTGTTCCAAATTTGTACTGTTTAAATTTATAAATTTTCGTAATTGTCGTAAATTAGAAATTTTAAAGTTTATTATGTAATTTCATACTATAAATTAATATAATAAATAAACATATAGATAGATAAAAATAATATTATATTTGTGAGTAGATTTGTGTGGGACCGTGTTAAAGTTGATGTTGTACTTGTAGGTTTATTATTAGAGTAATAGGTTTGAAAAAGTTGGTAGGTTTTAACTTTTGATGTGGCGCTGACGTGACGATATAAAAGTTGGAATGATGAGTTTATGAGTACAACCACCCTTAATTGGCTGATATTTTTGACAATCATCAAAACTATATATTATTCCTATCAATATGTACATCAAAAGCATCCTAAATAAATAAAACCTAGTAAGTGATCATTATTATTATTATTATTTATGCAATGATATAAAGCTATTTCTATATCAATTATATTATTCATGATGTATCTGAATTGTTTAACAATATTCAAACTATGTGTCATGCATTTAGTGACAGACTATTATAAGAAGCTGCACTATACATTTTGGTAACACAAAAATGGAATCCAGCGTGATTAATACAAAACTCCAAACATTTTTTAACAATTACAAAAGTATTTATACTATTAATGGCTTGCATGTTTTCTCTTCATATATCATGCATTAAAAAGAAATATTCGGTATTTAAAAATTTAGCATCATATTTTTAATTCAAATCAACCTCAATCATCTATATATACATATTTATTTATGAGGTAAAATCTGAAATAGCAAAATTTAAAAAGCAAAACCAATGTATAGCAAGCCTTATGAAAAACTCCACAAAATAGCAAAAGTGTACTTTTTTAGGTTAAAATGTCTTAATCACAACATCACTTCTCTTGTTTTTTGTGAAATATGTAACGACTGCATTGTTTATTATTTTTTTGACTCAACTCATTTATTTATTTATTTGCAGATAATAGAAAACAATTAAATATAATATTTCTTGTGCAATATTTTAAATTCGGCTGGAAATGTCCGTCCAGTTGGAACTCTAACAAATCCGGCTGGAAGTCGGGTTTAAAATATATTAAATCAAAAACGGGAAAATCTGGAAAAAAATTATTTACTTATGAGATCCAGATTAAATTAAATAATTTTCTATTGAAATTGTGCTGGAAGTGGAACAATCACGCTGGACGTAGATTAAATTGAGATGGAAGTCGAACTTAAAATATATTTAATACAGATTTATTTAAATAATTTTTTACTAAAATTGTGCTAGAAGTGGAACAATTCAGATGGAAGTGGATTACATTGAGATGAAAGTCGAATAAATCCGGATGGAATTCGGATTAAAAATATATAAAATCCAGATTTAATTAAAATAATTTTTAATTGAAATTGGGCTGGAAGTATAGCAATCCAGCAGGAAGTATATAACATTGAGATGGAATTCTGAAAAATCCGGATGGAATTCGGATTAAAAATATATAAAATACAGATTTAATTAAATTAATTTTTTATAGAAATTAGGCTGGAAGTATAGCAATCCAGCTGGAAGTATATAAAATTGAGATGGAAATCGGGTATTTTGGATGGAATTCGGATTAAAACTATATAAATTCCAGATTTATTTAAAATATTTTTTTATTGAAATTGGGCTGGAAGTATATAAAATTGAGATGGAACTCGGATATTTCGGATGGAAATCGGACTTCCCAGATGGAATTCGCGTTTACTTCCATCCCTTTTCAATTCCAAATCAAATTAACCTAAAAATTCGGCGTGAAACACACAAATCCGGCAGGAGTTCGAATAGGCTTCCCTTCCCACGTCCGTTTGAACGACCACCCATCTGCGAACCACCGGCGAACCGAACACCACCCACCGACGACCGGCGAACTGAACACGAACCACCATCGAAATGTCTGCACAGGTATCATCTTCATTTAAAAAAAACTGATTGTAGTCGGGCATGTTGATATGAGCATTGTTGTGGTTTGTATTGAATTTGTTCTATTTTTTTTTGCCTTGAATTGGTTGGTTAATGTTTGTTTCGAATGTGTTGAACCGTGCATATGAATTTCGTCCATTTTTTCCCTGTTTTATTTGTTTGAACCGTGTATATGCATATGAACCGTGCGTGCATGTTTTTTTCCCTGTTTTTGTGTTTTATTTTTATTGAATTAGTTAGTTTGGTTTTGATATGCTGCAGGCTGCCTATATTCGATATGAAGTCCATGGAAGTAAACCTAAGACTAATTTATATTATAAATGTAAGGTCCTAGATATCATTAAGAAGATATTGTTTGATATAGGACAAGAGGCGTTGGTTAATGAGTTTCGGGCTGGGGTTTTTGGACATTGGTTGGATTGGTCGGAAAATGGACTTAGTTCGTCTCTATCATTAATTGAATTATTTAGTCATGAGACTCAGTCAAATAATCCAGAGTTGTTAAGGTTTAGAGTTAGTGGGCAGGATATCATGTTTTCACAGAGTGAATTCGCCCTTATTTCTGGTTTGAATTTTGGAAATGTCACTATTGATCCTACTGCACGCCATGATTTAGAATCTAGTACTGTATTTAAAGTCTTTTGCGGTGGTCAAATCCTAAGTAGTAAAGAACTTTTGGATAGGTTTCAATACAAAAAGATTGATAGTACTCACGGTTTATTGTACCTTAGGATGGCCAATATATTAGCATATTTGTTTTTTGGACTAGGGTATTGTTGGGAAATTTGGCTAAGTTTCCTTTCCCCAGTAGCTACTTGTTTAGATTCTAGTTTTGGTGTTTTGGTGGATCAAATCCTAAGTCCTACCAGCGTCAGTTTGTCTCTAGAATAGCTCTAGTCTCAAATGTAAAGTCCTGTTTAGGTCTTTTGAGCTGTAAGTCGCAGCTGATCAAGACTCATGCTGGCTACTGTTCACCAGCATGAGATGTACTTACCAGTTGAGAGAAGTCTCACCAGCAAGCGACTGTTCATCAGCATGAGAAAGAGCTCACGACTGGCTACTGTTCACCAGTTGGGAAGGTTTTCATCAGCAGGCGGCTGACAAACCTTACCAGCAGAATACGTGTTCTCACTGACACTATTCACCAGCGGTGAAACCACCAGTCATGGGAGATTCCAAGAGTTAACATCAGACATATTGGTAGACTTAGATTGTGCCAGCGCAAGTCACCAGCAGAGACTGCCAGCACAAGATCACCAGAATGATCTACCAGTCGGATGTTAGCAGCAGAATTCCAGATTCTCTCTTCCAGAGTCTTAGAGACAAAAAGAAGATTCGTCTGAGGAATAAACTGACAAAGTATGACTTTAAGGGAGGATACCTTAAAGTCTATCAGTTCAAGACACCAGTTCAGATTCCTCGTACTGACGAATAGTGCCGTTCTGACATAAAGAGATCAATGTCAGATAAAGTGGACAAAAGCATGGCGCTTTCCGGAAATTCCTACCTGCCGCCGTTTGAAGGACATGCGAGGACAGAGACCTTTTCGGATGTGTCCAAACGGCTAGAAGATTTGAATCGGATCCCTCGGCTATAAATACCTGGGATCCACCAACATTCAACACTCTTCTCGCCATACTCAACTACCGAAAGTCTGAAACTTTATTGCAAGCAAGCAAAACTTTCGAGGCTTTTCTTAAAGCTTTCTGTGTGTTGATTTCTTCAAACACGAGACTTCAAGCTTCCAGCTTGTAAGTTACAGATCTCTTTGGTGTTCTTTCTCTTCTAAGGAAGTTCACAGCAGCTCTTGTGTCAGCCAGCACTTGAGTTATTACGGGCTTTTGCCGTATTGAGAAGATACGTTCTTGGGAGAACTAAACACCCAAACTGCTGTGGAGGTTGAAGTGACGTGCTCGCACTCCACCAGCCGAGAAGAGAGTTGAAGAAGGAATCAAGACCGGGAGCGGTTGATCTAGCGAAGTGGTGGACAAGGGTCGCACCAGCTAGAGATAGATCGTAGGCAACTTGTACCTGATTACTCTATAGTGAATTTCCAGTGCTACGACTGGAGAGTGGACGTAGATCAGTTGATCGAACCACTATAAATCCTCTGTCTTTTATCAGTTTTCTGCATTTCATACTGATTTAAAACCCAGCACCCAAGTGCTGGTGTATATCTGAAAACTGATATAACTGTGCAAACAAGGCTAAAAATATTCTAAGTCTTGAGCTACCAGCTGACGAGCCAGTCGCCAGTCAGCTGAGTACGCAGAGTGCAAGTTGACTTACCAGCTGACAAGGTCCCAGTCAGCTGAGTAACCAGCAGAGTGCAAGAAACGATTAACCACATTTTCCGCTGCTAAGTTATACCCTGATAATCCGGGACCAACAAGTGGTATCAGAGCAGTCGTTTCTTATAGACCGATTGTTTCTGAGTCGCTTAGGACCGAGATCCACGTTTCCTTGCACTCCTTTGTTTGTCTGTTGATTAGCTCAGGTACACGAAGATGAATAATCCGAAGCTACTCGACTACAAGACTGTGAAGCATGATATATGGCGAAAGAGGTCGCTCATTTCTCTGAAGAGCATCCATCCGGAAATGAAAGATGTGCTGGAGAAAGGGCCAATCGAGATCACCATGATACAGCACCAGCTAGGAGATCGTCCAGCTGCTGTGATCCCAAAGCCTCAAGACGAATGGAACGCCGAGGACAGGAAGCGGAATCAGTTGGATTCCATTGCTCACGAGTTGATCCTGGCTTCTCTTCCAGAGTCGCTGATGGAGGAAGCCCTCCAGTTTGACAATGCCAAGGGAGTATGGGATTACCTTGATAGTCTATGTCAAGAAACTGATCAAATGAAACGCAACAAATTGCAGGTTGCAGTGGACAAGTACGAGTCCTTCCAGATGCTGCCTGGAGAAACCATCAAGGAGATGGAGGCGAGATTCAACGCCATCGTCAGCGAGCTAAAGTCCCTGGACAGGAAGTGCTCAAATGAAGATCTTAATGCCAAGATCCTGTCCAAGATGCCCAAGGAGGACTGGTTCGTGAAGACCACAGCTCTGAAGGAGAAGGACCTGTCCAAGATGACTCCCAAGGAGTTATTTGCTCAATTGCAGGCACACGAGTGGGATATCCAGATGGTAAACAAGAATGAGGCCATCCGGAACATGGGATCCCCCAGCATCAAAGCTCAAGACGAAGCTTACTTCGTCAAGAAGGATTTCAAATGGAAGACCAAGAAGCCCTTCCATGCTGACAGACCTGCTGCCCAGCACAACCAGAAGAAAGAGATCCCAGCCACATCGGGATCTAACTCCAAAGATAGCGAGAGCTCTATCGCAGAACTTGAGCAACAGATAAAACGACTGGCTGTCCTTCTGGAGAAAGCCAAGTCAAAGCAGGGAGTATCTCTGAGCTCAACTGACGGAAAATTCGTCAAGAGAGCTCCCCGTGCTTGCTACCAGTGCCAATCCCCTGATCATTTAAAGTTTGAATGTCCACAGGTGGACAAAAATGAGCGGGAAAGGCTAAAGAAGCTCTTTGAAGAGCCTCCAAGGCCGTTGCCAAGGCTATGCTGACCAGGACTGAAGTGCCTGACATACCCGACCGTGATGATGGGGAGTATGCGTCAGACGAGGAGTCAGAAGAGGAAGCTCTACTGGCACTCATGGCAGCCTTTGGCGAGGAGTCAGCTGAAGGAAGTGCTGACAGTGAAGAGGCACTTGCAGCTGATGATCAGGTACAATCATCAGCTTCCCCAATGCATATCATGCCTTCTATCAGTTTAGACGATTCTGAGTCGCGTTGCTCCGACTCAGAAGCTGTCACTATAGACATTCTTCAAAAAGAATTTTTAAAATTTTATGAAATAAAGAATGTCTTGGCTGGCGAAAATACTTCGCTGAAAGATCAAGTTTCTATTTTGACCAAGGAGATTGAAAAATCGAGGTCAGTCAGTGAAGAGCTAGCCACTTTGAAAAAGACTCACTTTGAGTTGCTCCAAAATTTTCAAATTACAAAAACTGAGCGAGATAATTTTCACAATCTCGTTCTGGAGCAAGAAAATAAAATAAATTTTCTAAATAAAGGCTCAAAAGACTTGGAAGCAGCTCTAAGTCATTGGAGAAAGCCTTCTGATAAGTCCGGGTTGGGATTTACAAAAGATTTGAGCATAAATCAGCCCGAACAAATCAGTACTGGTAAGGGTAAAGGCCAACTAGCAAATGCATCAGCACCAGCTGGTAATGCCAGTCAGTCCCGTGTGGCTGATCAGCATAGGAACCATAAGTCCAGATACATAGGTGAGTCATCAAGACAAAATCCTCAACTGGCAAGATCCTCTGCTGACAGGACGCCAGCATACCCGAAGACGCAGACTAAGCCGAAATATTCTAAGGCAAGGAAGTCAGCGTCAGCTGCCAGTGGAATCCGACAGCCAGCACCAGCTGTCCAGAGATTCCACGCCCAACCTTACAAGTATGCCAGTTGCCAGCATGCTTACAAGGGATCCAAATCTCAGCGGAATACTGAGAGAAGGATAATTCCCGATAGGAGGAACACCTATCGGAGGCCTGAGCCCAATCAAAACCTTTTCTCAAGGGCTGGGAAGGCTAATCATCGTGGTCCACAATTCCAGAGACCACCAAGGCAACACAAGCGGTCGGAAAGAAATTTCCGACACCCTCGGAGGAAGAATACTTCCAGAGGAACCGCACACACAGCCACACCTTCCAAAAACAAATCCATGCATTATTTTAAAAGGAAGGGAAAGGCCACAAGTGATGTCAGCAAGGGTAACACCGAGCTGAAGATTACTCAAGTCTGGATTCCAAAAGGAATGATCCAGAGATCTAACCCTGCAGGACCCGCTGATGATCGGGGACCTAAATAATTTCATTTTCTTGCAGGAACAGGATCATGCAACACAGCTTCAGAGATCGAGCGAGTGGATCATAGATAGTGGTTGCTCGACTCATATGACTGGTGAGGAGTTCCTATTTTCTGAGCTCACCAAGGTCAGAGGACCTCCAGTTATTTTTGGTGATAACTCCAAGGGCAGAGTTATTAGCAAGGGCTGCATCGAGAAGGATGATGTCAGAATTGTGAATGTATCCCTTGTCACCAATCTGAAGCACAACCTCCTGAGCATCAGTCAGCTGTGCGACAATGGTTATACCATTGTGTTTGACAAATCAGGGTGCCAGATCAAGAATGAAGAGTCTGGCGAGACCAAGCTGAAAGGTGTCAGGAAAGGAGGTCTCTATGTTGTTGACTGGCAAAGCGGGAAGACTGATACATGCTTTGTAGCCACCAGTTCCATGGAAACTAACTGGCTGTGGCACAAAAGGTTAAGTCATCTAAATTTCAAAACTATTAATTATCTAACCAAGCATTATCTTGTAGATGGTCTTCCCAAGGGCGGGTTCAAGAAGGAAGGAATTTGCAAAGCTTGCCAGCAAGGCAAACAAACTAGGAAGTCCTTCAAGAACCAGTCGCCAGTCTGCCCCAGTACCAGTCAGGTACTCGAGTTGTTACACATGGACCTGTTTGGACCAGTAACACCGCAAACCATTGGAGGAAGACGATATTCGCTGGTGGTAGTCGATGACTACTCGCGCTACACATGGGTAAATCTTCTCAGAACCAAGGATGAGGTGAAGATCATTCTTCCAGAGTTGATCATCCAAGCTCAGAAACAGAGAGAAGCTGTGGTGAAGCGGATTCGTTCGGACAATGGGACTGAATTCTGCAACAGTCTGCTGATGGATTTTTGCGCGGAGGCCGGGATCAAACATGAGAGATCTACTCCAAGGCAACCACAGCAGAATGGACTGGCAGAACGTAGGAACAGGACGCTGAAAGAAGCGGTCCGGTCCATGCTGGCAGAGTCCGGCTTAGGACAGAGTTTCTGGGGAGAAGCGTTGGTGACGGCCTGGCTATACTCAGAATAGAAGCGGGATCAACGATAGACTCCAGAAAACTCCCTACGAAGTGTATTTTGGTCGTAAGCCTTCTATAGCTCATCTTCGTGCATTCGGTTCACCATGTTATATCCATAATAATGGGAAGTCGAAGTTAAATGCTTTCTCGCCTAAGGCTGATGAGGGTGTGTTTGTCGGATATGGACATCTCTCTCACAAGGGCTATAGAGTATTTAACAAGACTACCCAGCTTGTGGAAATAACATGCAATGTTGTTTTTGATGAAGCTACTTTAGTGCGCAGGACCTTACGCCAACTGGCTGAAGATGTTCCTGAGGTCGAGGATGTCAGCGACCAGTTGGGCAGGAATTCTTCCGATGCTCAACCAACTGGTTCGACTAGACCTATGAATGGATCATCTTCTCAACCAGTTACCTCAGGTGCCCATCAGCAACCTGAGAGGGTCGGTGATGCAAATGACCTTGCTGAGACCTTACACTCAATCTCCCTGAGTGGATCTAGCAAAAATCAAGGGGGAATTCCGACTGGAATCTTTGAGCCAGAAGACAACGATGAACCAGCTGGAATGGAGGTACCAGCTGATACTGACAACGTTGGTGAAGGTTCAGGAAGCCAGTCAGACAGTGAAGCTGATGAAGAAGTTCCAACTGGTGAAGGTCAACCACCAGTTGCAGTTCCAGCTCCGACTGGTGAAAATGTGGAAGCACCAGTCATCAGGACAGAAGAACCTATTTCACAGCCGGCACCAGCAGTTGCTGGTCCTCCCAAATGGCTGAGGGATCACCCATCCGATGCTATTCTCGGTGATCCGGAAGGTTCAGTCCAGACTCGACACGGCAGTGAGCTCCTAAGTTGCTTTATTTCTCAAATGGAACCTACTTCCATAGGAGTTGCGCTAGAATCTGCTGATTGGATTAATGCCATGCAAGAAGAGCTTGCTGAATTCACTCGCAACAATGTTTGGGACTTGGTGGAGAGACCATCACATCAATCAGTGATTGGCACCAAGTGGGTCTTCAAGAACAAGCGAGATGAGAATGGCACCGTGGTCAGAAACAAAGCTCGTTTAGTCGCCAAAGGTTACAGGCAGTGTGAAGGCATCGACTTTGACGAGACCTTCGCACCAGTTGCAAGAATGGAGGCGATACGGCTGTTCCTTGCGTATGCAGCATATCATGGCTTCACGGTATTTCAGATGGACGTGAAGAGCGCCTTCTTGAATGGCGAGCTAAAGGAGGAGGTTTATGTCGAGCAACCTCTAGGCTTTGAGATAGGCACCAAAGTGTACAAGCTGAGAAAGGCCCTGTATGGATTGAAACAGGCGCCCAGGGCTTGGTACGAAACGCTGTCACAATTCCTTATCAGCAATGGATTTCGGAAAGGGAAGATTGATAGGACTCTCTTCCTTCTCAAGGATGGAGGTGACATGCTAATGGTGCAGATCTATGTTGATGACATCATATTCGGATCAAGGAATATATCTCTCTGCGAGAAGTTTTCTCAACTGATGCAGACGTCATTTCAAATGAGTATGATGGGCAAATTAACATACTTCCTAGGACTCCAGGTCCAGCAGTCAACTGATGGGATTTTCATCAGTCAACGGAAGTATACCAAGGACTTAATTCAGAAATATTGCCCAGAGAAAACTAAGTCCCTAAGGATACCAATGAGCACCAGCTGTCAGATATTTCTCGATGAACAAGGTGAATCAGTTGATCCTACCGTTTACCGAGGAATTATTGGATCACTTCTCTATCTCACTGCCAGCAGACCCGACATTTCGTACTCAGTCGGAGTGTGTGCCAGATTTCAAGCCAATCCGAAAAGGTCACACATGGAAGCTGCAAAGAGGATAGTGAAATATCTGAAGGGGACTGAATCTCTTGGAATATGGTATCCCAGAAATGATGAGCTCACACTCATTGGATATTCAGATTCAGATTTTGCTGGATGCCGTATAGATCGAAAGAGTACCAGTGGTACGTGTCAGTTTTTAGGACACAAGCTAATCAGTTGGTTTAGCAAGAAGCAGCACTCAGTTGCTACATCTACCACTGAGGCTGAGTATGTTGCCGCTGCCAGTTGCTGTGCTCAAATAATTTGGATCAAGCAACAACTGGAGGATTATGAAGTGGACACTGGTTGTGTTCCAATCTATTGCGACAACAACAGCGCTATGTGCATCACGAAGAATCCGGTTCATCATTCTAGAACCAAGCACATAGATATTCGACATCACTTCATACGTGATCATGTCGAGAAGAAGGATGTCAGCGTGGACTACATCAGAACTGAAGATCAACTGGCTGACATCTTCACCAAACCCCTTCCAGAAGCAAGATTCAAGGAGTTGTGCATCAAACTCGGTCTTATGGAGATTGATGTGAGCCCCAATGATGAGGAAGAATGAGTCCCAGCTCTCATTCTGTTCTTGATCTTCTGAAGGACGCTGATTTCGACTAAGTCCAAGCTCTTAGTTGTTTTTTTTTTTTTAAGAGGTATCTCTAGCTCACTGATGGTTCCTACTGGCGGAACTTATCCCTTAATTGTCTAAGGAAATGAGTCCCAGCTCTCATTCCGAAGTTGCCAGCACAAACCATCAGTTGAAGCGAAATTGGGTCCCAGCTCCCAATTTCAAGTTATGATGAGGAGTGGATTACTTGAAGAGAAGATTATGCGGAATAAAATTGAGTCCAAGCTCTCAATTTTTTCTCTCTTTCAAGTTGTCAGCAGACAACTGGTGATATATCCACGACTGGTGAAAATTGAGTCCCAGCTCTCAATTTATCAAAGTACTCGGGTGCCAGTCGTAAGTACCAGTTGTCAACTGGTAAGGAGGCCATGCTGACAGGGGGAAGTGTTCAACTGGCATAAAACTGTTGACCAGTTATACTACTGATGATCAGTTGAGTCCCAGCTCTCAACTGACGATCTCTTGCAGTCCAAGAGTCGTGCCAGCTGTCGCAGAAATGGCGGGATTGTTCAAATCCTCTCGCGTGTGCGTACCTCAGAATTTAATGCCACATTTAATGCGCACAGTGACTGCGCGGTCAAAAGCACTTTTGCGACAAATCAGAGAACGCCATGTCAGCTACACGGCGTAGCCCACGTCAGCACGACCGCGCACGTCGCACAGGGAATCGGGCCTGCTGATGACCGTCGATCCTTACTTGCTGAGACTTCATCTCAGTCGTTTAATCCTGCATGGCCCTTCGTATAAATACCCAATCTCCTTCATTGGGTTAACCTTTACGATCCCTAACATTTTCAGAACCCTAAATCTGTTCAACTTCCCTTGAATCTTTCTGAAGTCATGGCATCATCTTCTCAACCTCCAGCTGATAACCCTCCATCTACATCTACATCATCCTCGTCTGGTTCACCAGACCTACCAGTCGCTGAAGCTCATATGCCTACGTATACTGGCATAGTGAAGATCGAAGATATCGATTACACCTATCCGTTTGCCCGACTGGTTCAGTTGAACAGGCCGGCGACCAGGCGACAGCTCTCTAACGCGCAGATTAGGACTGCACAGGTTCAGAAGGAGAAGATTCTGAACGCGAAGCTAGCCCTAAAGCATCATGGGCCGGAGCTGATGGAGATGGTCGACCACGAGCAGCTCCGCCAGTACTTGACGGCGAAACCCGAAACTTTCCATCCACACATGGTAGCCGAGTTCTACGCTTGGGCCGTGATAGCTGACGGCAGGAAGTCTTTCACAACTTCCGTTTTTGGCCACCTGATCACCATCACCGCCGAATACCTCGCCGATCTGTTCGGGCTGAGGAATGAAGGTATGGAGATAGCCTCGTATTATCAGAATAATACAGACGAGTTCAGGAGGAGATGGGCGGAGTGGAAGAAGGCGGAGGTGACTGAGTTCCGTACTGGAATGAGGAAGTCAGACATGGAAGAATATTGGCAGATGGTATGCGACATTGTGGTGCGCATGCTGCAATGTGAGGTCGGATCGTACGCCGAGCTGAGCCTGCGCAAGTTTTCAGTGATGTGTACGCTTGTCGACGGGGTTGAGGGCAACTGGGCTGAATTCTTCTTCGGACGGTTGCTGGAAAATGTAGACAGAAACATCACTATTCCGACTGACGGCAGGTTTGCTCACGCCGTATCCTTCGGGCTGAGGATCAGCCACATCCTGGAGATGGAATTGGGTGATGGCGTGGATCAGGGGGAACAGCTGGTTGGTTCCGATTTCATACCAGCCACGAAGGTGAAGCTGCCTCGCCCAGATTACAAGAAGCCACGCAGGCTGAAAGGGAAGTCAGCAGTGGACCCTGATGAGGCCGTTTCTGAGGAGGACTCAGAAGACCTGGGGGAGCAAGTGCCAGCTGTGGCTCTCCCACTGACTGATGAGGCTAGGGCTGAGCTGAAGAGAAAGCGCGAGCTCGAGTCCCTATTTGTCTCGATGGAGGACGCGGTGGCTGAGGCAACTGGCATACATCCTCAAGAACTAGCGCCAGTGCCAGCTACCAAGCCTCCATCCCGCAAGAAGCAGAAGACTCACCAGTACCAGCAGCCTCCGCAAGCTGTTGCTTATGAGCCAGCATCCGGGAAAATCTCAATACCAGTCAAGAAGTCCGTTCTTGGACTGACTGAGGAGGAGACCATAGAGAGGATGACCCGGAGGCGAAAGAGGGTTCAGACCAGAGCTCAGAAACTGGTGGAGCAAGCAAAGAAGGAGCAACAAGCCTCCATAGTAAGGAAGAAACAGGCCCAGGCAAGGCTGAGGGCCTTGGCCGACCAGCGAAGAAGAGAGGCTGAGCTGGCAGCCCGCGATGAAGCCTTTGCAAAGGTGCAGGCTGAGCATGCGACCAGACGTCAGGCGCAACTGGCGGAGCAGGTGCACCAGGTGGCCAAAGGCAAATGGGAAGTTGCCCCAACTACAAGTGCAAGGCCACCAGCACCAGCTCCAGGCCAGATCCTCTCAGACGAATCATTCACGCGCCTGATGGTCATGGGCGCTGATGAAGATGTACTATCCCTTGTGGATAAGTACCAGGAGGAGGAGGTCGCTGAAGTCCCTCCACCCGCGCAAGGGGGTGGTGGAGGTGAAGAAGACCCACTGGCCGCGCACGGGGGTGCCAGTGGAGGAGTTGAGGAGCGGGCGACCACCCCGAAAAAACTGGCGAGTTTTTCAGACATGAGCTCAGATTCTGAGGATGCAGAGGAGCCAAGGGCTGAGGAGCCGGAGCAGGCGGCAGCTGAGGAGGTGATACATTACTCCATGGTGCAGAGGATGGAGCCAAGGGATCTGTTCCCAGACCTTGATGATAAGGCTCGTCGTCCTGCCAGTCGCCCCCGATCTACAGATGCCTCGACATCAACTTCCGGGCGACCAGCAGCATCCTCTACATCACCAGCTAGGCGTGCACGTACTGACAGGCGACCATACATGCTCTGCATCCAAGAGCATCAACTGATTGATGAGGATACCTTCCAGTCGCGAGTGACAGGGGTACACCGGTGGGAGCACCGCGGGGACATGGCGTTTCTAAATTCACGAGTGCCTGAGCCTTCAGCATTCAACATCATCCCCATCAGCGGACTCCCCCACCAGTCGGTATACGCTTCGAGGATCTCTGACTGGTGTCTGCCCTTGCAGCCGATGGAATACTTCAATTCCACTCTCTATGAGTATGCTGAAAACATCACGGCGGAGGTGGAGAATGCCGTCAATGACGAAATGATATCCAGCTACCGAAGACTCTGGAGGGTGGATCCGGAACTATGTCTGGAGTTCCGGAGGTGGAGGATTTTTTACCGATGCGAGCGCCTGCTGACAGTGGAGAAGCGGGCGGTCCTCTATGCCAGGCTGGGTCTTAGCTACTGGAGAGCGGAGGAGGAGTGGGCTCATGCCTTCATGGGCACTGATCCTGAATGCCCCCAGCAGCTGTCTACAAGGAGGATCAGGCGCCGCTTGCGGAAAATCGCTGAGTATAGGCAGCTGACTGGAAGCTCCGGCCTTCCGCCACTAAAAAAGATCAAGTTACCTTTCCTCCAGTTTCGAGTCACCAGTCGGGGGTACCAGCTGACGTACGCGCTCCGTCGCCTCAAAGTGCTGGTTACCCTCCCGAGGATCCCTCCCTACCATGCTATATTGTTCGACATGGCTGCCTGCGCTCTGCTAGTAGACCACTTAGTAGAGGAGGATCCCTCTCGTGGTTGGTGGCTGACCCTTGTCGTCCCCCCTGTTCCTACTGTTTCGGGCGATCTTGTCCCTAATCATATGGACTGGCAAGTGGTGGAACTCACAGCCCCACCCATTTTTGATCACGTCCAGCCAGCTCCAGCAGCAGTGTCAGTAGTGGAGCCAGCAGTCGAAGTGCCCGTAGAGGAGTCAGCAGCAGCTGATGTACCAGCAGAGGAACCAGCTGCAGCAGCGGTATCAGCGGAGGAGCCAGCCCCAATGGAGACAACAGCTGACTCTGAACCAGCAATGGCTCCTTCCGCACCTGATGTGCCCTCCTCTTCCATAGAAGTATCAGCGATGCCGATCTCCGAGATCCATCCTCCTGCGCAGCTTCTTGCACTCATTGATGCCAGGATGGATCAGCGCTTTTCTTCCTTCCGGACCGAGATGGCACAACAGATGGAGTCTGTAACCGCTGGAGTGTCCTCCTTTTTTGCGCGGATCCAAGAGGGGGAAAGTACGCGAGCACGTGCTGAGGCAGAGAGAGCTCGTCTTGCTGAAGAGGAGAGGAGAATTGCTGCTGAGGAAAGGGAGAAGAGCAGACAAGATATGGCAGCGCTCACTGAGATCCTGAGGTCGCTCACAAGCAGAACTCAATCAC
Organism: Plectranthus barbatus; assembly: GCA_026898455.1. Classification (NCBI taxonomy): domain Eukaryota; kingdom Viridiplantae; phylum Streptophyta; class Magnoliopsida; order Lamiales; family Lamiaceae; genus Plectranthus; species Plectranthus barbatus. The sequence goes on along the minus strand of JAPKLW010000040.1, from coordinate 123,664 downwards.
CAGGATCATCTTCTCAACCATAGTCTTGTTTCTCTATTTTTTTGTTGTTGTATGTATTTGTATCTCTAGACTAGTCAGTTTTCTATCCTGTACTTGTAACTGCAACATATTAAATGGATTGATTACTGACAAGTTGATGACAATTCCTCATTGTCCAACAAATTGTCTGAGTATTTACTTACCAGCTGAACTTACACTTCCAGTGTAATCAGCACCAGCACTCGTATCACACACTTTAAATCTTTTTGCTCTGATCTCAATTTTCATATTTTAAACGAGCAATATCTCTCCTGGTTTGAGGGGGAAGATTTTTAGTTAGAGCTGATGTGAGGAAGTATTTTCATGGGTTTAGATCTGATAGGTTTATTTTGTAAAACCCTGAAATACTTTGTAACTTTCCTCATCAGCTGAGTGCTCGCTGGTTAGGCTTTGATCGCACCAAAAAGGGGGAAATTGTTGGGAAATTTGGCTAAGTTTCCTCTCCCCAGTAGCTACTTGTTTAGATTCTAGTTTGGTGTTTTGGTGGATCAAATCCTAAGTCCTACCAGCGTCAGTTGTCTCTAGATAGCTCTAGTTCTCAAATGTAAAGTCCTGTTTAGGTCTTTTGAGTTGTAAGTCGCAGCTGATCAAGACTCATGCTGGCACTGTTC
>JAPKLW010000040.1:85027-112474 GCA_026898455.1 Plectranthus barbatus | reverse complement strand
CTAGAATGGCCGACTTCCATCTGAATTGATTTACTTCCAGCCCAATTAAAAGCGAGTTCCATCCCATTTTCAAATCTGAAGTCCGCACAAATTTTTTATTACATTTTAAATTCAACCCTAAATGAATAATAATAAAATAATCAAACAGTTGGACTTTTCACACTAATCGACAAAAATGATTGGGAGATTGAGACAGTTTTGACAGAGAAAGTGCACTTTTGCTATTTTGTGGAGTTTTTCATTAGAGGTGCTATTTGGTGGATGTATTTTATAACTTTTGCTATTTAAAATTATTCCCTCTTTATTTATTTACACAAGAAGCAAACAGGCAAGCACACGCACATGCAGTGTACAATAATACGACAATTCTGGTGGGTGCTTCCTCACATGTAGTTAAAAGTGACCGTTTCCCCCACAAATTATTATTATTTTATTTTAAACCAATTTATTTATTTATTTTAAATAAAATGCATTAATTTACATTTACCTTAGAGTGAAAATCTTAAATAATCATTTGTACTATCTAAAAACCTTAAATAACTACTTTTTGTACATATTCAAAGAATAACCATTCTTCCCTTAATACCCTTATTTTATAAACATGTTAATACAGGTTATGAATTAATCAAATAAAATACATATTCTGTCATTTTTCCTAAATGTGTTGTTTCTTTTAGAATTACATTAAATACTGGGACCCCATATTTATTTTTTGAAATTTATAATTGGTGGTTTTTTACTTTATGATAGTTTGATCCGATTTTATGAATATGTATTTAGATTTTTTTTATTTACTACTAAAATGAGTGCTAAATGTGATTTAAAGCTGACAAATTTATTTCGAATATGGTTGCAAACAGATTGCAGGATTTGTTTATAGAATTATTGTTATGTATCAAATACGAATTTTTTTTTTAAAAAAAAGAATGTTTTTTTAAAGAAAGAAAATCACAAATAAGGTACCAAATTTTCAATATCCGCGAGATAATTATTTTAACTATATTCAAAAAATTAATTTTCAAAGTATTTTTATATGATCACAATTCGTAAATGAAATCTCAATTTCTTTATAGATCGTAACCTTAATTAATCGCAAATGAGAACGACTTTACGATTTAAAATTTTAATTTCCGATTGCAAAATCTTATTATTTTATTTTTTATAAATATAATTAAGAAAATTAATTTTAGTAATAATGAGATGATAATTGTAATAATGATTGGTAAAATTCAAAACCTTACAAATATTAGAATAAATAGTAAGAGTATTTGTGGAAGTTAACACTATTTTGTCTATTTTTTGAAGATGTACATAATAATGGTTATTTAGGATTTTTAATATAAATGACTATTTTCATATGTTTCCATTTTACCTTATATAGATATTCCAATTGTAAGTATCTCGAACTCATAATTTATCGAACAAAGAATATGTTTTAACCATTTAAACCCTGAGATGGGATGAACGAGAACCAATTTTCTCCAAGGTACTAGCATTATAACGGCTATAGTATTATGTTGCTTATTGCATTCAAATATTTGAACTCAAATATTTTATTGGGTTAAATTATGGTTGAAATATTATGGAAATTAAATGTCGTCTATTTTTTTATATATAAAAATTGTGGCATGTGATGGGGAAATAAATGAAGGGCAACGGTCGTTGCTATGTTGCATTTGGGCAGCTTCTCATACTTCAAATATTTAATGATAATAGTTTAATCATTTTGCAGGTTTGTCTCAACCTATCTGATCCATCTTAAATTCTTAATATTTCATGTTTTTTACAAATTTAACATATCTCAATCTATATATTTGAAATGAATTTCGTGCTAATTAAAATAAATTTTGTGTTAAATATAAATAAATTAGTACAATTTATCTATACTTAATCAATGATTAAATTTGGTTTATAATTATATATTATTTTATTCAGTATTAATTGTATTTAATTTATCTCTATCTATATACATAGAGTGGATTTAGGGTTAAACTCAATTTGTATTAAATATCAATAAATCTCACAATCTATGGTCTAGATTAAAAGTTTGTTTATAATATTATATTTTTTTATAAAAAATTATATTAATTTGAACATACATTTTACATGCTTCCATAGAAACTCGAACACATGACATCTTAGTCATAGATAGAGTGTTTCAGCAGTACACTTCGAACAAAAGACATAATATATATATTATGGGTAAAATATATTGGTTGTATATATTATATTTAGAAAAGTTATACTCCCTCCGTCCCGGATCATTAGTCTGATTTCAGTTCGGCACAGATACCAATAAGAATGTAATAAGAGATTCTAATTAGTAAAAGTAATTAACACTTAATAAAAAAAAGGATAAAAAATTCAAAATTTAAAATTTCAAATCTGGAGGCCAAAACAAAAATAATTTCAGCAACCAATAGTTCAAATTTCCCACTAAAACTGACTTATAAATATTCAACCAACATTCAAGGATTGCTACAGACATCAAAAATCATCAAAACATTACAAATGGGTAAAGAAAAAGATGTTTCTGAATCTGCTAAAGATGAGATAGTGCAATTCTTGCTTCTCCACTGCAAAAATGGCAAACCAGAGAGAGGGAAGATTGGAGAAGCTGCAACAAATTTCAGTCTTTCTTCAAGGACAATCTCAAGAATATGGAAAGCTGCAAGATGTCAAAGAGAAAGAGGTGAATGTATCAAAATTGGTTCAAACAGACAGGGCAAAGGAAACAAGCCAACAGCCAAGATAAACATAGAGCAAATTGACCAAGTTCATTATAAAAAAAAAGGTACAATTCGAGCCCTAGCTGATAGCATTAATATGTCAAAAACAATTGTGGGAAGATGGGTTAAAAACAATCTGATCAGGGTTCACACCAATGCCATAAAACCCGAACTGACAGCTTCAAATAAAGTGTTAAGGCTAGGGTTCAATTTACAAGCCATAGAATATGAGAAGGATTTGAATGTTCTTAGATTCAAGCTAATGGAGAACGTAATCCACATAGATGAGAAATGGTTCTACCTTACCAAAAACACCCACAGATATTACATGAGCCATAGGGAAAAAGATCTACATAGATATTGCAAAAGTAAGAAGTTCATCCCTAAGATTATGTTCATGTGTGCTGTCTGCCGACCGATTTTTTCAGAAGATGGGAATGTAGTTTTTGATGGAAAAATAGGCATATGGCTTTTTACTGAGGAGGTACAGGCCAAAAGAAACAGCAAAAACAGACAAGCTGGAACTATGGAACTAAAGCCGATTGAATCTATCACAAAGGATGTGATAAAAAACTGCCTAATTAAACAGGTAAGTAGCTTTGAATTTATGAGTTGTGATGCGTGTAAAAATGAGTTATTCCTTATTCAGCCTATGTAATTTTCATTTCAGTTTTCAAATTTTTGTTTTTCATTTTCAGATTATTCCTGAAATTAAGGCTAGATGGCCTGCATGTCTAAGCAAACACAATTTACATCCAACAAGACAATGCAAAACCTCACATCACAAACAATGATCCATACTTCAGATTAGTGGCAAATGCAGATGGATTCAGTATACATTTAGTGCAACAGCCACCAAACAGTCCAAATTTGAATGTTAATGACCTAGGATTCTTTAGGACTATCCAAAGTCTACAGCAACAACAAGCATAAAAAAATACCAATGATCTTGTTAATGCAGTTAGATCAAGCTTCAATGCACTACAACCTATAACTTTGAACAAGGTTTTTCTCACATTACAGTCTTGTTTAGAAGAAATTTTGAAGATAAAAGGCTGCAACAACTACAAGATCCCACACATGAAGAAGGATGCTTTAATACTGCAGCACGAGTTGCCTAAAAATCTAGAATTGCCAATGCAGTTAGTGAAAGATTGCCTAAAGTACATGATGGAAGAAGGACATGGACCAGGTAATGAGAAGCTCATGTTAGATTTAGCCATGGAGATAGCTAAGATGGTGATGCAGTCAGGCTTTTGTAAAGAATATGCAGGACAATTATGGTTTTTGTAAAGAATATGCAGGACAGTTATGCATTTGTAAAGAATATGCAGGACAATTATGCTTTTGTAAAGAATATGCAGGACAGTTATGCTTTTATAAAGAATACCATGACTTGAACTCTGAAAATTAAGCCTCAACACATTAATGAAACCACTTCAACTCGGATTTACTCATTTCAGACCTAATATGCATCACAAATGTAGTAAAACATGGATTGGTGAACAATTAACATCATTTCAGTATTTAACCCATTTATCCCACAGTCTTTTTGTAAACATTAATGAACCAACATAGGCAGCATAACCAACAAAGGAGCAGAACCAACATAGGTAGCATAACCAACATATCATAACCAACAAAGGAGCAGAACCAACATAGGATCAGAACCAACAAAGCAGCATAACCAACACAGGAGCAGAACCAAGTTCATCGACAATAGCAGAATAACCAACAAAGCAGCATATCCAACAAATGAGCACAACCAACATAGGATCAGGACCAACATAGGCAGCACAACAAAGATAGGAGCATAACCAAGTTTTAGTAAGATATCACCTGATTTCTGGAAATTGGCATTTCCAGAAAGCTCGTAGAACCTCCCTCCTCAACCTCCAAAATGCTCGAAGATCCTCCTCGTGTTCATTCACCATCGGCTCATCCTGTGGCCCGCTCAGAGCACTCCCACCGTCGAAATCCTCATCCAACGAGTCGGGATTTGTGTTGTCGGCCCCTAACGCGTCCTCCGTCTCGGCGGCATCGACGTCGCTCGAATCTGTGAAAGATGGCAACGGGAGGTACAAATCGGCGGTAGAAATAGGAGAAAGAGACGACAACGAGAGCGGCGCGTCAGTTTTTTCCCCGCGGACAACGTCGTCACCAGCTATGGTGACAGAGGACGGCGAGAGAGGCGCAGCAGATTTTTCAGTTGATGGAAGAGATAGGGTTTTCGTCATTGCGAGGACAAGAGGAGAGTGGTGAGAACGAGGAGAGCGGAGGGTGGGGAGAGTGGCGCACGGCGCTGCAGTGGAGAGATTCAGATCGGAGAAGGGTTTTCCTCGAAGAGGAGAGAAAAGATCGGAGATTCAGATCTGTGTGCGATTTTAGGGTTAGGGGAGATCGGAGGGTGGTGAGAACGGAGGTGGGGAGAGCAGAGGGGGGAGAACGGAGGTGGGGGAGATTGAGATCGGAGAACTGAATTTCTCGAAGAGGAGAGAATCGAAGAGGAGAGAGGAGTGAGTGATGCGGCGCACACACTAGTGTGAGGAATGTGTGTGCCATTCTAGGGTTGGGGGAGGGTAGGTTAGGGTTTTAATTTTATTTTGTTAATTAAATTAATTAATTAAGAAATCCTTAATTTTTTTTATAATTAAGAGATTAAGAATCCCTAATTTTTTCTATTTTAGGAAAACAAGACTAATGCTTGGGACAGACGAAAAAGGAAAACAGAACTAATGATCCGGGACGGAGGGAGTAACTTTTTTAATGACTAATGTTCTTTTTATATCAAACGTCGTCTAAGATCTAATATTTATTTTTGTTCAACATAAATATTATTTTTAGCATCAAAATTTATTTATTTATACAATAATTTTATCAGTATTGTTTTAAAGTTGAAAAAAAAACTTTGAACATAAAAATAGTTTCTTAAATTGCACAATTGCTTATAATTATTATGCTTACAAATGATTTTATTAATATAAAATAGAACTTCTGATTTCACCCTATTAGAGTTCATTAACTAATCCTAGAGCTAGCTAATCAAAGAGGATGAATTAATATAATGTAGTATCCTATGGTCTCATTAAATTTACTTTGCTATTTATACACTAAAATAGTTTTTTTATATTATTATTTACAATTAATATCTTTGACCATGATGGCCTACAAAAAGTTAATCATAAAGGGTGTTAGCATAGGTTGACAAAAAATATTATTTAATGAAGAAAAATGCTATTAATCTGGACGTAATGACACTATAATCCTAATCTCGAGGAATATAATGTTTACGATAATAAAAAACTTGACCACCATAATTAAAGTTCTCAATCATAATGATTGTTCATCCTTTTCTGCACCAAAAAATTACTAACCAAAACGCGTTGCTTGTAGCCTTTTATGTTTCGATGTTATTTTAATTTTTTGTTTCGATTATATGATTCAGTTTGAAATATTTTATTATATGAATTCATTTTTATGTTTGGAATTGTTTATGTAATGTTTTGCAAATGAGTTAAAAAAAAAAATTTAATCAGATCGAAATGATAATATTAAATGGGTTATTATTGAAAATAGATAAATTAATGCTTTGAAAATATAGGAGAGTAAAATTATATTTTCAATATATTCCATACAAATTTATGATTTTGTTATTAGGAGATGAGAAAGAAACTATTCACTTTGATACGTGGCATTCAATTTCTTTTTATATATAAAATATTTATCATTAAGATAATTATTCCATCCGTCCCATATGAATTGTCCACTTTGCTTTTGACATAATAACCAATGCGAGTAGAGATAGAGGAAATTAGTATTTTATTAGTGAGTGGTATTATTTTTTCATTTTAAGTAAGTGAACAATTAAATGGGACGGACAAAAAAGGAAAGGTGGACAATTGAAGTGGGCGGAGGGAGTATAAAGGGACACAAAACTAGAATATTATAAAATATGTGATTGTGATTGACAACAAAATTTAAAACACTACATTTCCTTTTGTTGCCCCATTTTTTTTCAGTTGATGTGATAAGGGAGCGTGTCGAGAGAAAAATATATAAATTATAAAATTTATTTTTTTTACGACAAATATATTGCTATAACATTTTAATTCAATATATTTTAAAAGTATTTTATTCATTATTGAGTCCATTTAATGTTTTTTAGGGATTGAAAAGGAGTGATGGAAGTTGATTTCCCTCCTCCATTTGTATATGGTGAGAAATATTATTAATGTACAAGCTTGCCATTCAAAAAAGTGTTAGGAAATATATTTTCAATATAAAATAATACATCACATACCTAAACACATATTGTTTATCATTATTGAAATAAAATTTATACGACCTCAATTTCCAAGTATAGTGATTAAGAATTTTGTTTATGATTAACTGATCAAATTAATCACGAGTTTAAATAAAAGAGGATATTCTAATCTTATTTAAATTATATACACCAATTTAAAAACATGTCAATAAATGAAAAAAAAATCTAAATTTTGGAATTATATGTAGATGATTTAATTAGTTGCATTTGTGAATTGAAAGAGCGGTTGAAACATATAGTGGGAAATACGCTCGCCTTTTCAAATAATTGTTGAATATTAAATCCCAATATGAATAGTTTAATTCATATAATAATTGTTTCTTTATGGTGGAGACGGGGATACAAATATTATTAACAAGAATCCAGTTTAAGTATTGGAAATAAGAAAAATGATAGAGCATGAAACTAATTAACACATTTAGAGATGTATTATCGAAATATGTTCACGATTATTTTGAAGAAAGGGTTTCTAAGTTCTTTATTTTAAAATTAGTGTATAACTTAAATGGAAAGAAATATATAATAAGGGTGTAATCCAATCGAATCAAGTTGAGTAGTATATTTTCAAGTTTGATTTATTTGATATCGAGTTGAGCTTGGAGACATTTTGGAGTTTATGAATTTTATCGAGCATTAATTAAGCCTAAATAAAATTTATTTTGAAAAAAAATGTTGTTTATTTCAAACTTCAAATCTTTCCTTATTAGAAAAATTTATCATTATTGCTATTATTAAATCATGAAAATCAAGGGCGGACCTATGCAAACATATGGGTTACATTTGTACCCCAAAAAAACTCTTTTTTTAAAATATATATATATATATATATATATATATATATATATATAGTTATTATTTATATATATATCCTTAAATATTACTCCCTCCGTCCCATGCCAATTGGCATATTTCTTTTCGGCACGAAAATTAAGAGTTGTGAGTGTAGAATGAGTTAGTGAGATTAATATTTTATTATTGAGTGTGAAAAAGTTGTCATTTTTAGAAATGTGTCAATTTGGTTGGGATGCCCACTTTAGTAAGTGTGCCAATTGGAGTGGGACGGAGGGAGTATTTATCTATATGTCCCCAATGTATTTTCTTTTATAAATGTATTTTACTAAATCTTATTTTATATATATATATATATATATATATATATATATATTTATATATATATTAAATTGAATTGATGTTTCTCATTCATGATGTGCATGTTATTTATATTTCATGAGGAAGGTCAAAGAGTTTTGTTTCACAAGTAATATAATTTTTCCACTTTCACTTTGAATTATTTGTGGAAGTGGTTTATTTACAAGTTCAATAAGTCAATTAGAAATTTGATGAAGTAATGTGGAGTTACTTCTGTGCATTATTTGTTTAAGTCCTAGAATTAGCTTCTCCGAAAAGTACTTAAAATTTGATACACTTTACCCTTATGAATTTCCAAGCATTGAATTGATGGTTATTGAATGTCAACTTGATATATTTATTCTAGACATGCAAGATATTCAAAATCTGTATGATATTGGTGCACTCTTGATAATGCTTGTTGAAATAACAAATCATGTGACTTATCTTGCAGTTTATTTTATAATCAAGTGATAATGATTCTCCCAATGATGTTGAAAAAGTATTTTAAAAAATAACTCATGTAAAAAATAAGTTGACGAGTATTATTAACAGAGGCGGACACATTATTATTTTTACGTAATATACCCCTAATTTTTTTTTTTTATAAATTGTACCCTAATTCTAAATTTTTTGATCCGCCTCTGATGAAAATATTATTTTTATAAAATTAATTAATTTATATTTTATTTAAGGAGCTTGTTCACAACATCATGAATGGAATAGTATCATGTTCAAGTTTAGTTTGATTAATAAATGAGCTAGCGGAACTTAAACGAAAGAATCTATTGTGATTCATTTATAACAGTAAGGTAACATTTAATCTCTCGAAAACCCAAGTCTGAAGGTTAAAACGCACCACATTGGAAGGTGAATTGGAGCTTTCACTTTAGAGGTCACAATTCACAAGATCAATGGAAAATGTTATTCCTGTGACACCCTATCAAAGTGAAAAGAGAAAAAAAGGGAAGAGAGAGAGAGAGAAGGGGGGGGGGGGGGGGGGTGCAAAATCCAGCGGCAGAATGAGCTGGTGGCAATAGTTTAATGGAATCATCAAGACTTGTCCTTTGTTCTCCATTTTCCCCATAAATATATTTCACTCAATCAGTAGAACCCTAACTACCTCCACTTACACTCACCCTCACTCTATAACTTTCACATTTTCACACCCACCAACCATTTAATTTAATAGAGGAGGAAACATCAAAAGAGAGAAGAAAATAATGCAGTCCAGTTGGATTAGCTTGCGCTAAACTGAACACTGGATGTTGATGGTTGATGGGCTGCATTTTGTTGATGTTTTCTTCTTCTGTACTTGGTGAAAAAGTGGAGTAACACTACCCTTTTTGTGCAGCAGTTTTGGGTATTATTCTTTTTTTTTTGGATCAATGTGAGTAAAGATCTTAGCTTTTCATTCTTTCTGAGGGGATTTCATTTGGTTTCTTACAATTTTCTGCTGATGCTTTGCTTGATGTTGCCGCTTCTTCATACATGTATTGTATATAGTGTTCATGAAATCAGCCTGTTGCAGGTAAATCACTCAAATGGAGGAAAATGTAAGTAAGATAACAGAGAGTAAACGAGCATGAAAATTACAATTGAACTTCAAGATGCATATTGGATTATTCATTGCTTAGTTACTCTTCTGAATGATAACTTTTCCTCTTCACAGATGCACAATATGTGTGTGTGTGTGTATGTGGAAATGTAGAAGATATACGGTTATTCTGGTAACCAGGCTTACTAACAATGACACGATGTGAGGGTTTCTGAGATGGATTAGAGCTTTTGTTTTGGGGAATGCTCGAGTTGATTATTTTTTACATTTATAAATTTGTTCAGCTTATTTCTTGATTCTTTTATTTTTTTCCATGGTTTTTTTTTTTTACTGGATTTGGTGTATGTGAACAGATTTGATTTGCAAGGATTTCTGGAGTTGGAAGACTTTTGTCCAAAATGAGAAAGATGGAGTTGAATGACTGTGTTCTATTCCTAATTTTATTAGGAGTTGCTATTTTGGGGAAAGCAGAAATATATATAGTAACACTTGAAGGAGAGCCTGTGATAAGCTATAGAGGTGGCATTAATGGGTTTGAAGCCACTGCAGTTGATTCTGATTCTGATGAGAAGATTGATGTCACCAGGTGCTCCTACCATATATTTTAGTTGCTTAGTGAGAACTTTTCTTATCTGCTAAGGTGTTGTAACTGCCATTAGATTTGCTAATCATGTCATGTATGGCAGTATTAGAGCATTTAGTAGGCATTCACTTTGCTTGGCTCTTCTATCTGCAGATGAAAACATTATTTTTGTGGTTGTTTTACTAAAATTCATAAACTACTATTGTTTTTTTTGGCTGTTATATAATTGAAGATTTTAACTCCAGTTACAAGTACTTTAGTTTCTGAAGTCCTTTTATATGGAGCCATTTAACCAAACTTCAACTTATCTGATTTAGTCATAAATTTGACCAGATACACCCACATTTCTATAGTCTCGATATGTAATGTGGCTTTTGTAATTAAAAAATCTAGTGCAAAATTTAGGTTTGGAAACCTATTTTATATTTCATTATTCATTGATTTGCTCTGATGTTTGTTGTAAATTTAAGGTGATTCATACATAGCATGCCATGAATCGTTCACCCCAAATGATATTTTATATGCAGAGCACTGCATTAATTTATAGTAGTCTGCCAAAAGTATTAAACTTCACATATCTGAAGAATCAAGAACTGTAGGAAGACTTGATTATACTGTTGGAAACTCTTTTTACTTTCAATGAAGGCACAATCTATCCATAAAGTGAGGTTTAATTTCTGTAGAAATAAATGAAACATAATTATTTCTTTTGGAAGAAAATAAAAATCTTGTATTCTTATCAAGCTGTCCTAGATTTAGATAACTTTCTGTGTTCTGGGATTTTATATTCACAACATAAACTTAGGAGATACATGCATCCATTGAATCCAGCCATATTAACATTTGGCATAGAGAGAAGAATTATAAATAATGTGGTGATTTCTTTTAAATGCTGAATACCACAATCATGATTTTGGTTTATAGTCTTAATAGATCAATGAAGATTTCTGGGTTATAGCTCCCTTGACGCAGTTGGTTGACAAATTGTGAATTAACTTCCTCGGAGGCTTCCTTGGCTGTCCCTGTTAAATTCTGATTAGTCAATATGAGCATATTATTATCTTCTAGCAGATAACTGTGGAGATTTGACCATTGTCTTCCTCTAATCTATGAACCTGAACACTAAAATTTGGTTTCCTTATTGTTCTCTTTTTTCTTTCAGTGAATTGGTCATATCGTATGCTCGCCATCTAGAAAATAGGCATGACATGCTTCTTGACATGCTATTTGATCGGGGAACCTATAAAAAGCTTTATAGCTACCGCCATCTTATCAATGGATTTGCAGTACATATTTCACCTGAGCAGGTGACATTTTGGTTATACTTTTGCCTTTCCCCATTATGCATCAGAACTCTTTTGCATGCATTTCTTATACTTGAGCATCTTGGTAGGCAGAAACTCTTGGACGAGCACCTGGAGTAAAGTCTGTGGAGAGAGATTGGAAAGTGAGAAAGCTCACTACCCACACTCCACAATTTTTGGGACTACCAACGGGAGTGTGGCCTACTGGAGGTGGCTTTGACCGTGCTGGAGAGGATGTTGTAATTGGATTTGTTGATTCAGGAATATTTCCTCATCATCCGAGCTTCGCAACACATAATACTGATCCATATGGACCGCTACCGAAATATAGAGGTAAATGTGAGGTGGACCCGGACACAAAGAAGGACTACTGCAATGGGAAGATTATTGGAGCTCAGCATTTCGCTGAAGCGGCTAAAACTGCTGGTGCATTTAACGCGGAAGTTGATTTTGATTCTCCCCTTGATGGTGATGGACATGGAAGGTTTGTTTGACTATACTCTGATATTGTTATGATAATAATCAAGAATATCAATTATTTTATGTTCTTGCATTTTCCGAAGGACTCTATTACTTTTCCTTTTGTCTCCCCTGCTTATTTTTTTGGGGACTGGAGAGGATTGACCTGTTGTGAATGAGGTGGGGTTTCTTGCAGATTACCTCTCTCGTCACAGGTATTATGGATGCACATGTGTGACAAATTGGTTCTGAGATATGATAGTATTATTTATCATGATAGGGAGACTTCAAAAATGACAACAACTTTTTTTCATTATTAAAATCTTATTCAATCCGTAGCTTGATTACTTGTGCTTAAATTTGCTTGGTGATTGATAGCTCTGGCTGTAGAAGTTCTTTAAACTAGTAAGGTGGCAGCTTGACCATCCAATTTATGACACTTGTGCAAACATGAAATTACTTCAAATGTATTTTTAGCATAAACTCCATCTATCGATCTATGTAGTTAACTTTTATGCTGCAATTTTTCGTCATTGTATTTGTTCAATTTTCACAGCTAATTAACAATATCTTTATCAGTCACACAGCTGCTATTGCAGCTGGTAATAATGGGATTCCAGTACGGTTGCATGGATTTGAATTTGGAAGAGCAAGTGGGATGGCACCCCGTGCTAGGTAATGTTTGCTACTAATGAGTTGCTGTAGGACACAAACCTTTGACAGATTGTTATCAGTCAACTATTCCTTTACTTAATGGTATATCTGTTTTTGTGTAGAATTGCTGTTTACAAAGCACTATATAGAATATTCGGTGGATTTGTAGCTGACGTGGTTGCTGCCATTGACCAGGTACTCTTAATTCTGTTTGTATATGAAGAAGATTGTGAGTGCCTCACGGCCTAAAACAATTTCACTACAACTTTGACATTTACAGATTAAAAATGATATAAAGTGTTACCTTAGGAATCAAACAATTTCTTGCTTCGAGCATGCAATTCACCAGTAGCTTTATGTTTTTTCAGGCTGTTCACGATGGTGTGGATATTTTGAACCTCTCGGTCGGTCCCAACAGTCCTCCAGCTACTACTAAAACCACATTTTTAAACCCCTTCGATGCTACCATTCTTTCAGCTGTAAAAGCTGGGGTTTTTGTTGTACAAGCAGCTGGAAATGGGGGTCCATTTCCAAAGACCTTGCTATCGTACAGCCCGTGGATAGCAACTGTAGCTGCTGCAGTCGATGATCGAAGATACAAGAATCATCTTACCTTGGGAAATGGGAAGATATTAGCTGGAATGGGTTTGTCTCGTAAGTTCAATAAACTTAATTCTGCTATATTATTATTCTTTGTTGATCAAAATTATGTGCAGAAGTTCAAAATTGTTCCAATGTTGGCTCTTTGGTTGAGTAAACATAGTAAGGCCCCACATGGCTTCATTTTTCTCTTCTGTGACTGAGTGATTTTTTCGAGGTGATGATGGAATTTTGTAAAGCATCTGAACTCAATCTACCTTAGAGAAATGCTATGTGATTACCCAGGATATTAATTGATTTATTTGGGGCAATGTGAGGTTTAGGAAATGTTAAAACAACACCATGCCACCACCAAAATATGTAAGTCCAAGAAAAATGATGGAATAAAACCTGGTTGTCTTTAGAATTCATCCAAGTTTTGAAGCAGAATAGAAATAGATAACACTGAATGTTCATCCCTTCTTCCTTAATATCATTATCTTCTTTGTGAATTCTGTTAATGCATATCTTCTTTTTCTTTATTTATACGTAACTTAACAATTTATGTGGATTTAACTGTGTCTGACTCTTCCTGCAGCTGCTACACAATCAAATAGAACATTCACCATGGTTGCAGCAAATGACGTGATGTTGGATTCCTCTGTATCCAGATATAGCCCTGCAGATTGCCAACACCCTGAAGTTTTAAATAAAAACTTGGTGCAGGGGAACATTCTTCTCTGTGGTTATTCTTTCAATTTTGTTATTGGCACTGCCTCGATAAAGAAAGTCTCGGAGACAGCTAAGAGCCTTGGTGCAGTAGGCTTTGTCCTAGCAGTTGAAAATGCTTCTCCAGGGACAAAATTCGATCCTGTTCCTGTTTCCATTCCCGGTATCCTCATCACAGATGTTACCAAGTCAGCGGTAAGTTATGCGTCCCTTTTCTTCTTGATTCTTGATCTTTTTAGTCCAAAAGGTTATATGCTGTTAAAAAATTATATGTTGCGGGCTTATATTTTTGTACCTCGCGTATCATGACACTGCAGCCAGATTAGAGTTATACGAATGTGTTTATCGTTAAGAGTTGTGATGTGTGGCTGAAATTCATATCTTATAATCTCATCATAATTGCAAAACTAAGTTTGCTGGTCTTGTCTTGCAGGATCTTATAGACTACTATAATGCCTCTACACCGAGAGATTGGACCGGACGGGTGAAAAGCTTTAAGGCAGTAGGAAGCATTGGGGATGGTCTGAGGCCCATACTGCACAAGTCTGCTCCACAAGTGGCTCTATTCTCTGCCCGAGGACCGAATATAAAAGATTACAGTTTTCAAGATGCAGATCTCCTGAAACCAGACATTCTAGCTCCTGGCTCACTAATCTGGGCTGCTTGGGCTCAAAATGGAACTGATGAGGCAAATTACATAGGTAAAGCTTTCTCAGAAGCACCACTTTCCCACTGAGTGTCTTTCACCTAATTCGGCCATGTATCGTAAAAGTTGCTCCTTGCTTGAATCAGGTGAAGGCTTTGCAATGATATCTGGAACTAGCATGGCTACCCCTCATATAGCAGGAATAGCTGCTCTCGTGAAGCAGAAATACCCTCACTGGAGTCCTGCTGCTATCAAATCGGCCTTGATGACCACATCAAGTACCCTCGACCGCGCTGATAGACCCCTTCAAGCCCAACAATATTCAGGGTCTGAGATGCTGTCTCTGGTCCCTGCAACACCTTTTGATTATGGAAGTGGGCATGTCAATCCCAGAGCAGCTCTAGATCCTGGTCTCATTTTCGACGCAGGTAGGAACTATTAAGTCGCCTCTTCTTCTTCTTCTTCTTCTTCACATCCATTTCATTTTTAGAAGATCATCCCACAATTCATGTTTGAATTGGCTATAGGATATGAGGACTACTTGGGATTCTTGTGCACGACCCCTGGAATCGATGCTCACGAAATCAGGAACTACACGAACGCCCCGTGCAACTACACCCTTGGTCATCCATCAAATTTCAACACACCCTCAATTGCAATCTCACACCTTGTGGGCACGCAAACAGTTACTCGAACCTTGACAAATGTGGCAGAGGAAGAAACGTACGTCGTTACAGCAAGAATGGCTCCAGCCGTGGCCATCGAAACCAGCCCTCCAGCAATGACTCTGAGGCCCGGTGCATCAAGGACAATATCAGTCACACTCTCAGTTAGATCGGTAACTGGAGCCTACAGCTTCGGTGAGGTTCTGCTGAAAGGTAGCCGAGGGCACAAGGTGCGGATCCCCGTCGTGGCCATGGGTTATGATCGGTAGGCTGCTCTGGTCCACATGAATATTATGTATGCATGATGGTGGACTGGATGGATTATCATCTGGGAAATATATAGATGATGTAAAGATAAGTAGAGAGAGAGAGAGGGTTGGTTTGGTGTAAGTTTTGAGATTAGTTTTTGTGTATTAAGGTGGAATGCCATGATGTTTCCCCATTACCATGTAAGAAGAATGTGGCCTTGCTTTGTGCTGTATTTTTGACTGGATGTGTAATAATAAAACTATCAATATTATTTAATACCACTTCAATATTTCTCATCACCATTATATTCCTAATTCTCATCTCATTTTTTTAAAAAATATTTTTTTATGTGCACGACTCAATTAAAATTCTTTGTATCATGAGGTTCAATGCAAACAAAACAAATTCAAGGTCTTGACATCATAAAACCTAACATATATATTTGCACGAAAAGGAAAACTCCTCATTACAGTTTCTCTTTAGATTCAACCCGAAAATCGAAGAGTTAAGTTCGGGACAATTTCTTCATATATTTTTGGTTGTCAGATTGGTGGGTCGGGTTGATTTTAAATAATATAAAAAGGGTTAATTACAAACTTCAACATAACTTTTTATTATTATTGCAATTATAACAAAAATTTGAGAGTTGTGCAAACAAAATTTGAAATTCTTGCAATTATAGCACACAAATTGTCCCAAAAATTATTCATATAAAAAATAACTTTCGAAATTGTGTGGTTTTATATATTTTAAATTTAAATAATGTTTAGCTGTTAATTTTTTTTTTTATGGTTGTTTATTTTTGGGACCTTATTTGGTATTATTTAAATAATGAATAAACAAATAATCACAAAACTTAAATCTTAATAGATAATATTTTGGGATAAAACATATTTGTGTTATAATTGCAAGATTTTTAAATTTGTATTATAATTGAAAAAATCTTGAATTTTGTATTATAATTGTGAAGATTTTAAAAATGTGTTGTAATAATTATATAAAAAAAGGAAAAAATGTGTTAAAATTTCTAATTAATCATATTTAAAATAAGTTGAGCGATTTTGGAAGATAGACTGATTTATGAGCACGACACCTGGCCTGTAGCTTATGCGCTTTTGAGGGAACGGCGATTTATTCATTTTTCGAAGAAGAGCTGCGCTCCGCCGTATCCCGCCGCCAGGTACTCACCTCTCCTCCGCCCTATTATTTTGATGGCACTGAATGCTTAATCAAACTATCAATCATATGCCCAATTTTTTCATGTTTTGTAAATTAATTGCCAAATCTTCACGCGGTACAGTTTTTCAAAACTCAATTTGATTCGCAGGGTTTTGTCAGTAACTTTTTTTTTTTTTTCCTTAATTAGCAGAATGGAGGATTCATCATTGCTGAACAAGATAATGCTTAATCTTCGTGCAACGTGCAAGTAAGTCAGAAAAACAAAGCTACTTGAATCTGTTTTTGCGTTAATTTAAACCCGGAATTCTGTTATTATCGATGGAATATGTTTTGACAGCTTAATTAGACTGGTAAATGAAGTGGTTGTTTTTTCTTTTGGGGTGGTTTCTCAGTAGAATATACTCTTGTGTGTATCTGTGTTTTCTTCGTGGGCTCTTGATACTCATGCGGTTCTTGGAGATGGTAAAGTTTCATAATTTTCGTTTCTTAGATTCACGTTAGTTATTCATTGTTGTCTACAACTTATATTCTGATGTGAAATAATGCTGTTGCTCTATTTCGTTGTATTAAATAGTTTTGCTCAAATCAGAAATGGCTAGTTACTTAGAAATTTTGTTCTTTGGTAAATTTATAAAGGTTATATTAGTTTTAAATAGTCCAGAGATGCTAATGATGCATTAGTTCTGAAAGTTCTCTTATAAACGTATTTGTTCGTGGTTGGTCATCCACATTAATGTCCTTGCGCATTGCTGTATGAAATTCAAAGGTACTATACTGGCTATCCAAAGGATCTAGGACCATCAAGAGTTGTTCATTTCACCTCAGAGCGTGAGTTTGTACAGCTACTTCACCAAGGTCGCCCTGTGGTTGTTGCATTTACGATAAAGTAAACTGTGAATATTTTCTCCTCTTATTGGTTTGCATAAATATGCACTGACACATGGCTTATGCAAAGTTTTCGATGGCTGCAGATGTAACCTCACAAAACGTCTTGACAGAATACTGGAAGAAGCTGCAGCGGAGTTTGACCCTCATGTTAAATTTCTGCGCGTAAGTAACCACTGCATATGCTTTATCTAGTAAACCCTTATGTAGAAGAAGTCTGCCTTCATCGTTTTTTGGAATGACTTCTTAGGTTGAGTGCCCGAAGTATCCTGGATTCTGCATAACTCGCCAGAAGACGGAATATCCCTTTATAGAAATATTTCACAGCCCAGAACAGGTAAAGTGGGTAATTGATTCATTTCCCATTTTGTATTAATTTGTGAATCCAATTCTGATAGAAATCGAATGGAAAAGAAAGATTTTATTGATACCCAAAAGAAGGATTACAAGGTAATCACTTCCCCCTCTTCGGAAACTATCCGAACTCTTAGAATAACTCTCGATACCCCTACTCTCACTCTCGCTCACCTTTTATTCTACCCATAAGCTGACGTGGCTAACAGCCTAACAAACCCATGCAAAACACCCCTCCTCACTCTGCTGAACTGTCACCATAAGCAACCACCTTACGCGGTCCCCTTGTGTGCACCTTCCACACCTTTTCGGACCCATCCTCTTCTGTGTTGCACCCCTCGGACCCCAATTCGCTATCACCAAACTGTTAAGAATCGAACGAAAGGAAAGCTTTAAAAGGAATTTTATTTCTCACTCAAAAGAAGGATTACAGAATAATCACTTCTCCCTATTCGGAACTCCGAACCTTACTATAACTCTCGATATCCCTACTCTCACTCTCGCTCACCTTTTGTTCTACCCATAAGCTGATGTGGCTAACAGCCTAACAAACCCACGCAAAACACCCCTCCTCACTCTGCTGAACTGTCACCATAAGCAACCACCTTACGCGGTCCCCTTGCGTGCACCTTCCACACCTTTTCGGACCCATCCTCTTCTGTGTTGCACCCCTCGGACCTCAATTCGCTATCAGATTCAATGAAAGATCATTGTTGTAGTTTATTCTATGGAACATATTGGAACATTTTTCTTTACATTATTCATTGCCGAGTTTTTTTACGAGCAATTAGGATGTGTATCCATGTACCCTAGCTTAGAAGAAGCTACTATTCATCCTGATCAGAATTATAGGAGAGGAAATTTTGGATTATAAGCAGTAACACCCTTGCATTCATGGAAGAACAATGCCGATTGAGGGATAAGGGCATTTAAAAAAGAAGCTAACCTAGAGTAGTTACAAGATCTACTTCCCTTTTGGACTTCCTAAAATTATTTTTGTTTGTATTGGAGTTGTTCTATATTTTCCATGGTCATTTTATGTGGGGATTTATGATATCTTCCCCACCAATAGAATGCGATCTCCCAATAGATATGGCTGTTTTATCTTAGATCTGTCTGTCAAAGAAAACCTTATTATTGTTGTGGTGTGTCTGGCAGTTCATATATTAACATAAATACAGAAAAACCTTTATTTGGTCTTGTGATGAGATGGAAGTTGTGTGTTGCTAGTAAAAATGGTGTTGTAATGAGGAATTTGCACATAATTACTTGAAATATTTAGTTATGACCGACATAGGAAAATTTTTCCTGATAATATGCTATGAGAAGATTTCACAACCACAAGCCGTCAAGAACTGGGTCTGTCCTAATTTCGGTGCATTATTTGTGCTATCATCTAGCATTCAAGGGTAAAAATGAGGAAAATATATTTTCAGGAATTTTATTTCGAGTAGTTCATAAAACATAATATACATACATTCGATGTAAAAAATGTAATATTTTGGGCATAGCAATGCAGTATATAAGTAGTGCAAAAAATTGCACTCAATATGAATACAAAATGCATATACTTTAGAATAAAAATGCATCTTGTTCAAGTTAAAAATGCATCATTTGATGCAAAAAAATGCAGATATTTGAGAACATTTTTTATGCGTAAATGATGCATTTTTTATCCTGAGCATAAATATAATGAAGAACATATACCAGCTGAATATAAAATCAAGATTTTTGTGCGAATCTTCTAAATTTAACATATTCAATATGGATATCATATGAATCGTCGTAAAAATATGTTTAATTTGATATATGATTCGTAAAAAATAGATTTGAATCCAGAAAGATATAATCGTTTGATTATAAAAAGAGAAAATTAGGAGAGATAATGTTTAGATCGAAAGATAAGGTACCCTAATTACCTTATTTATCTAATAAACCCTGAATTATCACAACCATTGGCTCAACAAAATAAAGGATCCAGATTCTTTCCTATTTAGTATGGGAACTCAAGTGCTAAAATTAAAGTTTGTGCTAAATAGGAATGAATCTCAGCCATTGGATTGATAAGATCAATGATTGAGATTAAAGCATCAAAGATTAAAAAATCAAGCATAATTTTCGTTCGTGCTTAATTGCTTTATAAATCATGCTTAATTCGATTAAGCATGATTTATAAAGCAATAAAACATGAAATCTGGAAAAATATTTTAATCTCAACCATTATTTTTTTAGATGAGTGGTGTAGATTCATTCCTATTTAGTACAAACTAATTTTTAGTATGTGATCTACTCCCTAAATTAGTTTGTACTAAATAGGAATAAATCTACATCACTCATCTAAAAAAATCAATGGTTGAGATTAAAACTTTTTTCCAGATTTCATGTTTTTTTGCTTTATAAATCATGCTTAATCGAATTAAGCATGATTTATAAAGCAATTAAGCACGAACGAAAATTATGCTTGATTTTTTAATCTTTGATACTTTAATCTCAACCATTGATGCTATCATTCCAATGGCTGAGATTCATTCCTATTTAGCACATACTTTAATTTTAGCACTTGATCATAACTCTATATATATATATATATATATTTTTTTTTTGATATCATTTTTTTTTGGATCTCTGCATATGAATGACTTACTTTTTTTTTTCATTATTCAAATATTTTGATGCTGAAACCCAACCTTTTGCCATTCATATGCGACTTTACAATACTTTAGGGAAGGTTATTTTCCTCTGCAACACTAGCAGAAAGAATTGGGTTGTGTGGAGTGTCACCCTTGTGTGCTTACTACTGTCTTTGGATGTAATGAGTGACCAATATTGTGATGCAGGCAGCTAATCAAGTAAAGGCTGTTGATCCAAATATCACAAAGTACTCTGTGAAAGTTTTACCCGTAAGTATTTCTAGTTGTTTATGCGCCAACTTCTCATACCTATGGTATTTCTTGCCTTAAGAGAACAGTTAGTTACTTAGGAAATTGAACCTTTTGGGCACAATATTCTTACATCTTTTTTCCAAATATATAAAATATGATCTGTTATTTTAGCATTGATAGTTCATCCAGGATATTAATTTCTTGCTTTGCTTCTAAGGTTACAGGACTGGTTAATGGGTATACTTATATGTGGTATTATTAAGTGAACGAATTTTGTTAAGTATTTCTAGAAGTTTTGCTCTTCCAAATGGATTCTTGTAAGCTATTCTTTTCAAGTTCATGACGCATGTGTTTGAGGGCTTTATCAAGAATTTCTATGTACTTGGGATCGCATAGTTGGCTAAATGATTTAATACATATTTTTTGTCTGCTATGGAAAACAAACTTAATATTTAAGGTAAGTGGTTGAAGTAATTCTTGGGGTTTGTGTGTTCCAGTTCAATTACGATGTCAGTGTGTATGGATTCAGAGAGTATTTCAAGCGCCACGGGATAAAGTCATCATACTGAAGAGCATCTCTCTCTCTCTCTCTCTCCACATTGCAGAAGCCCACAGAAGTAGTTCCATATCTATTTGTAAGTTTGTGTTGGGCTTCCAGGCAGTATCTCATGGAAAAACTAAAAGAGAAGCAAATGAAATGAATCAAATGAAGAACTACTTCATGCACAGGTTTCGTGTTGTTTTAACAATGATTGAGAGGGTGATTTATTTAACGCAAATTTTCTTATAGATCCATTGAGATGATATGTCATTAGCTCCTATTGTTTTTGAGCATGTAATGCACATTTTTAACGATAGAAGGGGTATTTATAATATATCCCGTTACTAGGAATTTTTTTTTTTAACCAATATATCTAATAGACAGTAGTATGTTTACACCATACTTTAAAGTATTTTCTACGACGTTGGGGAAAAAACAACAACAACAACGCCTACGTCAAAAGTTAATATTTATCAATTTTTTAGAATTTATTTATCTAATAATAAACTTATAACATCAACTTTAACGCGGTTTTACATAAATTAATTCACAAATATAATAGTATTTTTATATATCTATATCATTTATTTATTATATTAAATACATATTTATTTATAGTATTAAATTTTATATAATAATTTTTAAATTTTCTAATTTAAAATATTTATAATTCTGTTCTTGATTTTAATTTTACCATTAGATAGTCTCCTATATTTAAAGTTTATCAAGATATTATTTTGTTTTTGTTATGTTTGAAATTATTTTAAACTTGAAGTGTATAAATTAAATTATAATATTGAACATTACATGATTATATATATATATAAGGGCTTAATCCAGTGAGAATAGAGAATATGAAAATACTACATTATATCCTCACTATACTTTATTTTAACATCAAAATCATTCAATGAAAAAATATTCATTTTAACCTCAAAATACTTCATTTTCATTTTATCTTCCATTTTCTTCATTTTATCTTCGATTTCATTCATTGTATTTTTTAGCCTTCATTAAAGGGCAACATAGTCATTACGAACGTATAGGGCATAAAAGTTGTGTTTTGTTCATTTTATGAATTCTATACTTCATTTTATCTCAATTGTGATTCATTATAAAATAAATTCGATGTGAATTTTGATGTTACACGTGACATGCATTTTATTTTAGCAGTTCTTCTTTATATCTTAGTTATTCTTCATTTTATCTCAACTGTGATTCATTATAAAATAATTTCGATGCAAATTTTGATGTTACACGTGACATGCATTTTATCTTAGCAGTTCTTCATTATATCTTAGTTATTCTTCATTTTATCTCAATTGTCATTCATTATAAAATAAATTTGATGTTAATTTTGATGTTACATGTAACATGCATTTTATCTAAGTTTTTTTTTCATTTTATCTTAGTTATTCTTCATTGTATCTTAATTGTCGTTCATTACAAAATAAATTTGATGTGGATTTTGATGTTACATGTAACGTGCATTTTATCTTAGCTATTCTTCATTTTATCTTAGTCATTCTTCATTTATCTTAATAGTTGTTCATTATAAAATAAATTCGATGTGAATTTTGATGTTACACGTAACATGCATTTTATCTTAGCAGTTCTTCATTTTTTCTTAATTATTCTTCATGTTATCTCAATTTTTAAATTTGCTTGAATATATTTTACCATATTTGTTCAAAATATCATTATTTTATTCATGGATCAAAATATTCCAAATTCTTTATTAAAAAAAATCATTTTGAAAACTTAACATGTGATTTTTTTTGAAATCATATATATATCATTAATGTACTAAAATAAACAATAAAATAATTATAATCTCACCGAATTGGATTTAAGCAAAATATTATGTATTCATGTTCATGTTTATCTCTATCATATATTCATTCTAATATCAATGTATTAGATAAAACAAAATATTAAATGTACATGCCATTTTATTTTAAAATGTCTTCATTTTATTTTAAATCGTATTCATTATATCGTTATCAAATATGCATTTTATGAAAAAATATAATGCATTTTATTAATCATAGAGTTCATTTTTACTACAGTATTGTTCATTATAAGTACAATTCATGAATTATACGAAAGTCTGCGCGATGGCATATGATTTTTGATTATAGAATCATTGATTTTTATTTTTATTATAGATTTTAAATACCAAATATACACAATAGGGATTTTATTTGAAAGATAATAAAATTATCTTTAATTTAATATATAATACGTGAGAAAATAATTCAAATTGAATAAGTTATGATCATTTAGGATTTTTAATAATTTTATCGAAGGAGAGAGAAAAAGGATTACAAAAATACCCTTAAGTATGTAATAATGAAGTTCGCGGGGGATAAAATGAAAACGAAAATTATTAAAGCATCACCGCAGATCTTGTCCAATCAATAGCTGAGATTTATTCTCATTTCTTACAATAACATCTATTCTCATATGATCTAACATCTCTCTCTATATATATATATGGTAGTGATTATGTGTTAAAATCTTTACAGCTGTTAAATAAGAATAAATCTGAACCATTAAAGATCAAAATCAACGAATGTGATCAATTTAAATTCGTCCAAATTTCGGTGCATTATTGTGTTACCATCTAGCATTCAAGGGCAAAAATGTGAAAAATATATAATCAAGAATTTCATTTCGTGCAATTTATAAAACATAATATGCATACGTTCGATATAAAAATGCAATATTTTGGGCATAAAATAGCAATATATAATCAATGCGTAAAATGCACTCAATATGTATACAAAAATGCATATGCTTTAGAATAAAAATGCATCTTGTTCAAGTTAAGAATGCATCATTTGATGCAAAAAAATGCAGATATTTGAGAATATTTTTTATGCGTAATTGATGCATTTTTGATCCTGAATGTAAATATAATGAAGAATATATACCAGCTGAATATAAAATCAAGATTTTCGTGCGAATCTTCCAAATTCAATATATATGAATATCATATGAATCGTCTTAAAAATACGTTTAATTTGATATATGATTTGTAAAAAATAGATTTGAATCGAGAAAAATATAATCGTTTAGGAAAGATAATGTTTAGATCTAAAGATAGAGAAGACGATTATTCAAACTTAAATACTGAATTACTAAGATACCCTAATTACCTTATTTATCTAAAAAGTGTTGAATTATCATAACCATTGGATCAACAAAATAAATGATCCAGATTCTTTCTTATTTAACATATGAAAAACTTTTATTATATGATCACTACTATATATATATATACGTTCAGCTGGTATATGATCTTCATTATATTTACGTTCAGGATAAAAAATACATCAATTACGCATAAAAAATGTTCCCAAATATCAGCATTTTTTCTTAACTTGAATAAGATGCATTTTTATTATAAACCATATGCATTTTTGTATTCATATTGAGTGCATTTTTTGCATTGATTAAATGCTACAGTTTTATGCCCAAAATATTTTATTTTTTACATCGAACGTATGCATATTATGTTTTATGAACTGCACGAAATGAAATTCTTGAATATATATTTTTCACATTTTTGCCCTTGAATGCTAGATGGTAACACAAATAATGCACCGAAATTGGGATAGATTTAAATTGATCACATGCGTTGATTTTGATCTGTAATGGTCCAGATTTATTCTCATTTAGCAGCAATTTTTTTTTTATCACCTAATCACTATCATATATAGGAATAAATCCTGACCCTTGATTTTGATGGATGAATGACCAAGATTAAATTTTTTAGATTGTTAGTTATTTATTTTGATGTGGGTGGTTATGCAATTCAATGAAGCATAACATAATAACTAAACAAGCATAATACACTAACTTATCAAACATTATTAGTATTTTAGTACAAATAATTTTTTAGCATAGGATCCACTCCATATATATATATATATATATAGAGTTGCGTTCATTTCTGAACTATATGTCCTGAATGAACAGTGGCCTAAGATCCGAGCGTCCATTTTATTGATCTGATGGTTGAATTAATGACACGTGGCAGGTAGATTTTTTATTTATTTAATTGAAAGGGTGTTATGGGAAGAAAATATTATGTTAATGTTTGGTAGATTTTATATAATAGGCAGTTACCTAATTTAATGCTAAATCAAATATTAAACATATCTTTCCAAATTATTTTTTATTTATTAAATTTTTGCTACGTGAATTAAACAAAAAACCATTCTCATCATTCCAAATCCTCTCTCCTGCAAAGAAGAAACGAAATCCCTTCCACGACTTGCTACTATATTCACGCCATAGCACCCCAATCAAACGCTGCAACGCCGAGACAGGACGTCGGACGGAATCGGATAGCAGAGGGGGACCGAGATGGAGGCAGACGGTGGTCGGTGGTCGGTGGTCGCCCAATTCAGTGTCGGCTACCCACAGCGATGCAACCCTCTCGTTGCCCCCTTCTTCTCCGTCACACAGCCCCTCGTCGGTGAGTATGGATGAAGAGAAATATAGTGAGATGAAGGATCATCGCGAGTGAAGAAATACGATGGGAATTGATATGGTGAAATATGATGGGAATTAATATGGTGAGATTCAGAGGCAGAATTGGAGGTCATCAATGGAGGATTGGTTGAGTGCGGTGCCGGTGGGTGCGTGTGTGTAATGTATTTTTTATTTTTTTTGTGTCATATGCGATTATCATTTTTATTTTATGTGAGTGTCATTATTTATGAATAAATGTATCATTCTTCGAATCCGGCTGACACTTGGTGGATCGCCCTCGCGTCTAGATTTTATTATTTTTGTGTCATATGCGATTGTCATTTTTATTTTATGTGAGTGTCATTATTTATGAATAAATGTATCATTCTTCGAATCCCTGTTTAATGGATTGATATTGTTACCTGTATTAAATATCATTTTATCAAAATTATTGTTTTAATCTTAATTGATTTATAATACACCTTTAAGATCATCGTTATCTTTATTCAATATCATTGTACGAATAATTAAAATTGTTTATACATTTAATGATAATATATTAGTGGAAGTTGAGAGAATAACCTTATAATGACACATAAAGTCATAAACAATGACACACAAAGCAATAAACAATGATAACGATTAACTTAAGATTATGGAATAAATCGTGGTGCATTTTCTCTTTCCAATTTATTTGATAATAATGCAAAAAATCGTGGGGCATTTGATTTGGTATCTGAAATAGATCATGTATCTATTTTTGTGGGAAACTGCTCCCTTAAAATTCGCTTAAAGATTTTATTAGATTTGATTTTATTGGTTTTGGACATTTATAACCTTATGATGATATATGTTATGAAAAAAAATGATACACGACATGGAAGAATTATGGACGTTGATCTCTTGAATGTGCGGTTAATCTTGGTCTCTGTTCATTCACAGAACCTTGTTCAGCCTAGATCGCACCCCTATATATATATATATATATATATATATATATATATATTAATTAAACATAATTTAATTTATAAAAGTATAAAATATTATATACAATAGAGAACAAAATTTAAATAGCCACTTTGGATAAATCAACATGTTATATAGCCACAAGTTTAAAAATGTATGTTTTTAGCCACTTTCCAATGATTGGAGAGAGAATTTAACATTTTGAATTTGTTAAACATTAATTATTTTTGGATTTATTATCCATCTACGCCACCACCTAACCCACTTCCTCTCTCTCTTTGAAACTAGCATTTTCCCCCACCGTCGACCGCCATTTTTGCAGATTGGAAGCTCCAAACCACCGGATTTTGCTCGCCAAACTAAAAAAAAAGCTACATTCCATCGAATATTATGTCTGGAGAAGAAGAAAACCCGAATCAAGTAAATTAATTCCCACTTTCGAGAACAAAAATATGTCTTTTTTTTTTTTCTGAAATTTTCGTTGAATTTCTATGCTTTTTAGGTTTAAATACATGTTTAATTATGTATATAGTTGATTAGGTTCATATTTC
>JAPKLW010000040.1:0-70027 GCA_026898455.1 Plectranthus barbatus | reverse complement strand
ACTGTAGCGCACCCTAAGTTTGGGAAGGCGAACAGGGGGCGTTACAATTCTAATTTTAGAGGGACGAAGGTAGTATTAACTTAAATTTTACTCCATTCATATCTCTACATGAAAATTCAAATCTAAGACTTACTCCTTCCGTTCCACATAAATTGTCCACCTTTTTTTTCGTTTGTCCCGTGATATTAGTCAATTTTCCTTAAATGATAAAATTTTCACACTCAACAATAAAATATTCATTCCACTACCACCCAATACTACTCACATACATTGGTTATCGTACCCGATTAAATTGAGACAATTTGACCGGGACGGAGAAGTATTAAATACAAGCATGACACTTGAATCAATTACTCCCCGAGCAGGGTACAATTTTCCTCTCCTTTTCTTTTGTTCACTTTTGTTTGAACTGAATTTTAGCATACGTAGAGAATGTAATTATCTTTTGTGGTTGAATGGCAGATTAACATTTCATTTTTTTAATAATATATTGCATGCTTTTTGTTAGTATATATATTATATTGTTGAAGCATACTTTACAAAATACAAAATCATAAAAACATTAGATAAAAGAAGAGGTCTCTTGTGAGGTTGTATTTCAGTCGGTTTTCATTGTAAAAATACAAAAGTCAGTTGATTTCTATCTTAAATCGGTCGATTCTATTTCTTTATAAAAATTTATCGATTTTCTCAACGAATGGATTGATTTTCATAATATCAAAATAAAATTTAACTGATTAGGTCCGTCTCACAAAATTAAGATCCGTGAGTCTCATATAAATTCTTATCTAAATAATAAAAACTTTTAACCATTAATCTAATCAATCATAAAACTCAAATTTATCCCCATCTAATATAAAATAATTCTTAACTTATAATCGGATCTCTTTAGAAATATAAATTAATATCACTATCCCTATTCATCCCTAACTATAGGTGTACATATATAAAAGAACATTAATAGAACATGGAAAAAAATGCTAATTATTTGTATAGAGAGGGACCAACCCCATCCTATTCGCAGAGACAAACAAAGTATTCACCAATAATTTTAGAACGGGAGTTTCATATTAATATAATATTGTTTGCTTAAGTTGGGTTGGGGAATCAAAACCCTCAACTGTTCATGTTCCAACAGATTTTAAGGATTGAGTTTGTAGTGGATTTGAACTTGAAGGACCGAAATTGCAATGAACTCTGATATGAGCTTGAGACCCTCAATGAATATATACATGTGAATGAGCGTAACATGGGAGGCCACAAGATTTATGGTGCTCGATGAAAGGTCACGAGTATATGATCCTTTGGTTTGAGTGGATGATTATTGGGTATGATAAACCGAAAAAGTCTCACATTGATTAGAGAATGTAAGTTTTACGTAAATGTCCAAAAACAAAATCATGAAAACTTGATCAATACAAAAAATACAATCAATGCTTCGACTTACCGGTTTGCGACGTCCATTGACAAATAAATCAAAGAGAGGCTAAATATTTATCATAATTACTTTGCATCCGAGGCAGATGATCTGGGTTTGCTGATTTATTTTTCTGGAACGATTGATTTAATTCTCATATTTCAAATAATAAGGTTTGAGAAAATTTTTTAAACCAAATTAATCTTTCAATCAAGCCAAGTAATTTGGTAGGCCTCTTTGACGGTTTAAAATATCAATTTAATGAATAAAGTTGAAATATTGGAGAATCTTTTATTTTTGTAAGAAAAGAGAAGATGATGAGAGTAAATAGATAGGCTGAAGGATGGATAAAATTGTAACATGGGATGATTAAGGGTTTAGTTTAAATTCTAAAAACTAAATAAAAATATAAGAAAAGGGTTTGTTTCAGATTTTAAGAAATAAATAAAAATATCGGCTCAAATGATGGCAATTGTGAGATGGGATAATTTAAGGTTTACTCTAAATTTAAAAAATATATATATATATATATATAAGAAAAGGGTTTGTTTTAGATTTTAAGAAATAAATAATAATATATAATACCCCACATATTAAATAATAATATATAATACCCCAATAAAACATACGCCCTAACTTGAATCATTATACTATATTAATTTTTAATATAATATATAATTATTATTAATATAAGCATTTAAATGATCGATTTCTCTACTCAAACCATCATCAAATTAGATAATACGGTTTAAAATTTTTAATCCATCTAACTATTTTATTAATTTGTCAAATTGACCAAATTACTTCGATTTGATCAGTTTAGATTCATAGCACTGCATTCACCCTTACTATTTAGTCCGATTCAGACTATTTCAAAAGCTTTGGTTAATTAAATAGACCCAAATTCTCGCTCCAAGATCGAGCTATTTAGTCCAACAGACAGACTAGTTTATAGTAATAATAATAATAATAATAATAATAATAATAATAATATAACATATAATTTATTAGATATATTTGTTATTTAAACTAAATAATGTATATATAATTAAAAGATAAAAGACATATTTGACAAGTTATTTATTATTATTGTTATATAATACTGTTATTAAACATATTTGATATTGAAATTATATAATATATGTATAATTCTAAATTAAGATGTAATGACCCGTGCTGGAGCGGGGAGTGAACGCTAGTGCAAAGAAGCATGAATAAGGAGTGTTCCCGTAAGGCTTTCATTAGTAAAGCGGAGGGTGATGTGAATGAACCAAATCCGCCGGCATGAGAGGGATTCCGAGGCTATACATGAATGAGATTGTATAGCTAAGAAGAACTTAAAAGATTTGATAGGTATTACTCATACCAACATGATATATCATCTTTTTCGGTACCTATTTTAGGAAAACCCCCGTTAGGAAGTATTCGTACATATTTGTTGTTTTGATGTGTCAAAAGAATGTATAGAAATGATCAATTTAAAGTGACTCTAGATTAACTTAGTCCGTACAAACTTGTAATGTCCTGTTAGGATGTCTATCGAGTTGCAATGGAGCTGATCAAGACAATCTGGGTTAGAATCTAAACCACCAGTTTGGAACGTGTGAATGATAAGAATAAACTGGCTCTTAGTTTGAAACTAACAAATCAGATAAACTGATCAAAGACACCAGCTTTGCTCTTCTCCAGTTTACAAGTCTAGTTCCCACTCACACATAGAGACAAAGAAAATAAGTCAGATGAATCATTAAAGACCAGTCTTTAATAATGTAGATTCGTAAAGACTGAAGTTATGTTAGCCAGTTCAAATTCCTCGGACTGGAAAAGCCGCTTTAACACAAAAGCAGTAAGTCGACATCCTGTGTCAGAAAAGGACGAAGCAGGTGCATAACTTTTGGAAAAACACCCATGCTCTCTTCAGAAAAAGAGACGTCTCAGATTGGACAATGCTCAATCCATCTCTAAACGGCTACAAATTTGAAACGTGTCTACCTCTTCTATAAATAGATGAAGCACTCAGAGTGACAAATATATAGAAACTCGAAGAAAGCGACCATACTCTGCGCAAGTGAAAACTCGAAGTGTTTCTATCATCAAGGCTAAAACTTAGCCAACCTTGTGTCATCTTTTGATACGACTCGTAGCTTTCTCAGCAAGAGTTATTTCTTAGTGTTCTTTCTTTCCAAGAAAAAATACAACTGTCACTACATATCTCCAGCAGTGATTATCACGGGCGTCTAGCCAACCAGTTCGATAGTTTGGGAGGAATTATAAAGCTCCCTACATCCAGAGGAGGAGACTGCGTGGTGTGCCGACACTCCAAGTCTGCAAAGCCGAAGGAACTAGAGGCCTGGATGAGTGAGCTAGTGGACTGGTAGATATTGACATCTACCAGCTAGCGATAGACCGCGATACCATCCTATAACTGAAGCTTAGTGAATTTCCATACTTTGGTTTGAAGAGAGGACGTAGAACTTGTTGTCCGAACCTCTATAAAACCTTTGCTCTTTACTGTTTTTTACTTTTTGCAAGGATTTTGAAACTCAACACATTCTAGTGTTGTAGAATACTCGAACTGAACCTAAAACTCTAACTCGCTAACAATCGGTTTGACAGAAACACAAACTGATCAAGAACCACCCGTTTGTGAGTGCAAGTTGTTCTTAAAATTTCCGTTGTGCATCAAACTTACTATGATCTCGGGACCAACAACCCCAAAGTTAAGCGTGTTTGACTGAGGATAAAACTAAGATGGGTGACACCATAAGAAATTTTTCAGAGTGCGTGCGAGTGAGGACAATGCACGCTATGAAGAACTTGTATCAGTTTAGGGTTCATATGTCAGTCTAGAAGTTGAATCCCACCATTGGGGGCTGGGGCGTTACATTGATCTTAAATAGGCTGAAAGTTTAGACCACTTTACTAAAAAATTAGATCTGGACTTATAAAAATGTCTCTATTATGAATAGAGTTGTTTCCAAACTATTTCAAAGTTACTCGGATCTCAACTTTATAAAATCTCATTCGAGCTTGTTTAGAATAAAAGTTTATTCGAGCTCGTTTAGTGATGTTCATTTATTAAGGGGGTGTTTGGTTTGTGAGATTTGAAATCAGGAAACCGAAACCATTATTTGGTTTAAGGATTTCAGATTAGAGGGAATGAAATCATTCCATAATATCTGGGAATCAATCAAAGCCAATCTCATATGGTGAGTATCATTCCATTACTCCCAAGTTTTTCATTCCCTAAATTAAAATTTTCATTTTCTTTATTTCATATAATTGATGAAATAATTAAATAATTTATTATTTTCAATTAAATATTAATATTTTAAATTCATATCTTTTATTTATTTTAGGAAAGTTATAATTAATTTTATTCTTTTTTTAAAAATAGTATTATGATGCAATTTTTTATAATATTTTTTCATATTTCATATTATTTATTGTTGAAGATTTACTCCTTGATCTAAGGAGATTTGTTTCCTTATCGAATTTGGAAAGGAATTTAATCTAATTAAGAATATATATATATATACATATATATATATAGGGGGCTGATCTGGTGAGAATAGCCCTTATCATGAGAAATGAGAATAAATCTCGTCCATAGATTTGACAACATCAACAATCCAGATTATATAAGAGCTTTAACAAAAAACGCGGCATAATATCCTCATTTTACTTCATTGAAGGGCAACATAGTCATTACGAACGTATAGGGTGCAAAAGTTGTGTTTTGTTCATTTTATGTATTATATACTTCATTTTATCTTAGTTATACTTCATTTTATCTCAATTGCGAATCATTATAAAATAAATTTGATTCGAATTTTGATGTTACACGTGACATGCATTTTATCATAGCAGTTCTTCATTATATCTTAGTTATTCTTCATTTTATCTCAAATGTGATTCATTATAAAATAAATTCGATGTGAATTTTGATGTTATACGTGATATGCATTTTATCTTAGCAGTTCTTCATTATATCTTAATCATTCTTCATTTTATCTCAATTATTGCTCATTATAAAATAAATTAAATAAAAATAAAATTAATTTTTTGAAAAAAATGATTTCAATTCTCTTCATTTTATCTCTTATATACATCATTAAACGAAAAAAATAAAAATTTTAGAAACAATTCTCTTCATTTTATCTACTCTATAATTCATTAAATGGAAAAAATTAAATTAAATAAAAATAAAATCAATTTTTCAGAAAAATTATTTCAGTTCTCGTTATTTTATCTCCTATATACATCATTAAAAGAAAAAAAAATCAAATTTTTAGAAACAATTCTCTTCATTTTATCTTCTCTATATTTCATCAAATGGGAAAAATTAAATTAAATAAAAATAAAATCAAATTTTCAGAAAAATATGTTAAATTTATTTTATCTATTTAAAACTTCATTAAATTAGAAAATTCAATTAAATAATAATAAAATTTAATTTAATTTTAGAGTATTGGATGACTCAACAAGGCAATTGAAATTTGATGAAAAATCGAAATTGAAAAGGAATTAGAAATCCAAATATGTAATAATGAAGTTCGCGGAGGATAAAATGAAAATGGAAATTATTTGAGGAAGATACCATCAGGCTAAATGACAATGATACCCTTAAATATGTAATAATGAAGTTCGTGGAGGATAAAATGAAGACGGAAATTATTAAAGCATGACCGCAAATCTTGTGAAATCAAAGGCTGAGATTTATTCTCATTTCTTACATTAACATCTATTCTCATATGATCTAATCTCTCTCTATATATATATATCCTAAATTATCTTATTTTCCTTGTTTATCCATCCTAGTTTTATTATAAATAGGGGTAGTAGTTTTCATTGTTTAGAATAGAAATTAATTCAACTTTCATAGAGTTTTGTAATAGTTGATTACAAGAAATAAACTCATAAAATTCCTCCATATTTTCCTTCTTCTTTCTTCGTGTTTTTCATCGATTGTTTATGATTTTTGGGTCAAGAGGGCCAACAAGTGATATCTAGAGCCAAGATTGAATGCCAAAAATCATTCGTTGGGAAAACATAATTTTGTTAGCAGCAGATGCGGCTGTCACAACAGTCAAGCAGTTCGCTCGTGTACCCGCAGTTGACACACACGAACTACACCAGTTTGGTGATTCGTGTGTAGGCCATGATGCAAGATTAAGGATTCTGGGAAGCAGTCAAACCAGTTGAGGGCGCACAGGTGGATGCCCGGCTCGACACAAAGGCAAGATCGCACCTCTTGCAGATGCTTGCAGAAGATCTTCTCGTGCAGGTTGCTAGAAAGAAGACATAGAAGGAAATTTGAGATTGCCTCAAGACGAGATTCGTAGGGGTAGATCGAGTGAAGAATGCAAGGTTATAAACATTGAAGAGTGAGCTCGATTTGATATATATGAAAGATAGTGAGTCGCTTGATCAATATGCAAGTCGACTCATTATAGGGTCTTTGGTGTACTCGAGCCTTGGAGGAACCCTCCGTGGTTCGACGCTAGTGAAAAAGTAATTCGACATAATATGGTGGCCGACATCGAATAATTCTTCAATCTCGAAGAGCTCGCCTTCCAAGATGTGGTTGGAAGGCTCAAAGCTTTTGATAGTGCACGCGCAAGAAGAGTGCAGACATAAGGAAGAAAAAAGATCTGGTTCTTCTCACTCAGGCAGAGTGGGAAGCACGATCCAGAAAAGACCGCTGATAGTCGTCATCTTCTCAGTCAAAAAGGGTTCCACAGAGGGTGGCAACTACGGTCGTGGAGATAAAACCCGAGGTAAAGATCGACAAAAAGGTGGTCAAGGAGCTCCTTGCGATAAAAGTCACATCTGGTGTTACAATTGCAACAAGATGAGACACTACTTGACACAATTCGATCAACAAGAAGAACAAGGAAGCTCACCTCGCCCATGCTGATAATATCGAGCCAGCTCTACTTATGGCTGTTTCAGAAGAGAACCCAAATCAACTCGAGAAACCTGATGATGTTTGGTTCCTAGACAATTGAGCCAGTAATCATATTACTGGAGATAAAGGGAAGTTCTTTGAGTTGTACGAAGGAGTTAATAGAATTGTCTGTTTTGTAGATGGTGGCCAGTCCTGCGAAGTATTCGAGGAGGTTACTCATGAACAAGGAGGAGTTCGAACTACCCAGTTCGAAAGAAGAGTGACTCCGAGAAGGTCAACCACAGTAGAAGAGATAACTTCATCAACTCCAGAAAGAAAAAACCCTGTACAAGTAGATCAACTCGAGTTAAATGAACAAGAAGGTGATAGGTATCGAAAGCTACCATCACTGTGGTCAGGAGGACACTTTGAGAGTGATAAAGTGTCAGTTCAATTCAGAAATTTGAGTGAAATTATGACAGAAGCTCCTCGAGTTATCTCAATGAGAACTTCAAGGAAATATTATTAGTAGAGGCGGAAGAGCCATCTTGCTACAATGAGGCAGCCAGACATCCAGAATGGGAAGAAGCAATGAAAAAAGAAATCAAAGCCATTGAGAAGAAGGAGACTTAGTCGCTCGTACCACTACTTGTCGGACACAAGGCGATTGGACTAAAATGAGTATTCAAGTTGAAGAAGAACTCAGGTGGAGAAGTAATCCAACACAAGACTCGCTTGGTGGCAAAGGGCTATGTGCAACAAAGCATTGACTTCGATGAAGTTTTTCCACCAGTTGCTCGAATGGTTACAATTCGAGTCATCTTTGCCTTGGAGGCTAATCGAGGATGGCAAGTTCACCATCTCAATGTCAAGTAAGCCTTCCTTAATAGAGAGCTCGAAGAGGAGGTATACGTGACTCAACCAGAGGGGTTTAAAGTCACAGCGAAGGAGCACATAGTGTTGAAGTGAAAGAAGGGACTATATAGCCTTCGACAAGCGTCTCGAACCTGGAATCTGAAGCTCTCGATCAAAGTCTGAAACAGATAGGTTTCACAAAATATACACAAGAGCAAGCAGTGTACAATTGAGGTAGCACTGACTAGAGATTGATAGTTGGTATTTACGTGGATGGTTTGATTGTGATAGATGAAGATCTGAAGGCAGTCTGAATCTTCAAGAAGTAGATGATAGGGGAGTTCGAGATGAGTGATCTCGGATTGCTATCGTACTACCTAGGGATCGAGGTGACTCAGTTCGAGGGAGTTATTTTGATCAAGCATGCAACTTATGCCTAGAAGGAACTGACCCAGTTCGGGATGCTTGATTGTAACTCTACCAGAATACCAATGGAGCCGAGGGCTCAACTCCACAAAGAACTCGAAGGACAACCAGTCGAAGAGACAGAATA
This sequence comes from Plectranthus barbatus, assembly GCA_026898455.1. NCBI lineage: Eukaryota > Viridiplantae > Streptophyta > Magnoliopsida > Lamiales > Lamiaceae > Plectranthus > Plectranthus barbatus. The sequence continues at coordinate 61,312 of JAPKLW010000040.1, read as the reverse complement.
TCGAAGAGTCATCGGTTGTGTTGGTCCCAGATCAGAGTACGTATAATGTGCAATGGTAGTTTTTACAGGTAGTTGCACTCTAAAACTGGGGGATCAGTTTTCCAGTTTAGGATTATAAAAACTGTGTTAGCCGAGTAGTTTTAAATAGACAGTTTTCAGATATACACTTCAACACTTTAGAGAAGTGTTGAAGGTTTCAAACTCAGTTTGGAACTGTGTAAGTTAAAAGTGCGGAAAACTGTAAATGAGTCAGGATATTTATAGTGGTTCGGAGCCTGAAGTCCTACGTCCACTCTTCAGAAATTAATCATGTAATTCACTAAGAAGATGAAGTTTACACTCCTCACGATCTAGAGCCAATCACCACGAAAACCACCGTTCGTAGCAAACTGTATCACTCGCCCAAGTAGATGATCTTCACTCCTTCTTCAGTTCCTCGAAGCTAGGTGGCACCTTGAAGTCTTCTCAGAACTAGAAGTCGTCGGAAATGGATTGAGGACAAACCTCCCTTCTCCTTTTTCCGGTGGGTGGATGGTTGAGTTCTTCCTTGAACGTACGCTGGTTGGCAAAAGCCCGTAATAACCTGTTCCTCGTCTGAGAACCAGGCTGCTATGTTCTTACTTGAAAAGTAAGAACACCAAGAAAGTAGATTAAGACGAAAGACTTAATCCTCATGTACACAAGGTCACACGGTGAATCTCTGAAGATTCATTAAGCAATAAAGCCTCGTGTTCAATAAATGAACCACTGAGTTAATGCCTTTCACTTGAAAGCTTTAAATGCTTTGAGCTTTGAATTTGACAGAGTAACGACAAGGTTTTTGAGTGTTGGTTCTCTCTTGTCTCTCTAGTTCTTCTGCTATTCATAGTAGGAGATTTGAAAATAGTCGGTTGAGACAACTCGTATGATGTCCAATCAATGGCCATCCTTCTCTATAAAGTAGACCTGCTCCTCTGCCTTTTCTGATCACTGCTATTCTTTTTGCGGGCTGAGTTTGTACTTGTTGTGTCAGACTCGAACAACGTTGTACTTCAGTCATAATTGAGTGTATCTTCGTTCCTTATCATTGATTCTTCAATACTCTTTTATGATTGTTTGGCATTTTTCCTTTCACGTGTTTCTTTGACGTGAAGCTGTCCTGGTCTGAAATTGTGAGCTCCTCTCGACAGTTTCTTTATGAAAACTGTGTCCACAGTTTTCTTTGCTATACGATCCTTGACAGTTTTAAACTGTCTGCATAGTTTTTCTCGTCCATTACTCTGCACAGCTTCTTGTCCATTACTCTGGACAGTTTTCTCGTTTGGACGACTTCCACTTTAAAAACTGTTCCACAGTTTTTGACAGTTTTCTTCTCATAGACTATTACAACTCGATCATCCTATACAAAGATTACATGAGGTAATAACTCTAAGGCCTAGACTTTGGTACACATTTTTGACACATCAAAACATCAAATTAAAGGTGGGATTTCTACATCCATACCTAACAATTTCCCCCATTTTGATGTTGTCAAAACCATTGTAGGGTTTGAGTCTACGATGGACAACACGAATTGCCATTAATTAAATTCTTGCCAAGGATCGTTCTTAGGATACCAGGAACAAATTTCAATTAAATAAATCATGCGAATCCTATGCATGCTCCTACAAAATTAATTGCATAGGATGGATCTAGAGAATACCTGATTTCACCGTTTGATCTACAGGACAAATCGGAGAATAACAACGATGAAATATATCTGGATCTTGGACTGGATCTTGGATGCCGGCGTGGACGGTTGTTCCTACAGATCTGATCTTCTGATCTGTTCCCTTGCTCCTTGGAATCTGGTGAGGATTATCTACCAAGTTGAATCCGAGATCTGGAGAAATCGATCAAGTTCTCCCTACAGGATCAGCCGTCGGCCCCTCTCTCAAATTATACTGAAAACCCTAGTTTTCAACAACACTTAATGATCTGATAGAGAGAAGGCCTATATATAGTGTTAGGGTTTTGAGAAACCCTAACCCTAATGGGCTCTGAGCAGTTAATGGGCCAGACCAGGGATCAGATGCAAATAATAAAGTGGGCCCTCTTTATTAATTAATCCTTCCTTGTTCAACCCAGAACATAATTAATTAATAAAACATTGTTTTAACCTTCACCACGGTAACAATGCTGACTCGCCCCTTTATTACCACGTTATTAGGAACGGGTTGCACCAAACTAACATGATCCACATATTTAAGGTTTTAGACATTCATTAATTAATTTGGGCTATGACAATTAGCCACAATTAATTAATCTCTTATTTCCTGAGTTACACCACTCACTCCTTTTCACTTATGCCTGAATTAAATAATTCAACCTGCAGGGTTTAGCATAATGAACCTTGTGAGCTCCTCAGGGAATGTCACCATCCTGAAACGGATATGCTTACCAAAAAGTCCAGACTAAGCAGGCCACACACAAATTGCCAACACCCAAAATACAAGTATTAGAGTACATGTAAGACTCGCCACTCTAGTAAATTAAAGTGTGGTCAATCTGTGTGTGCCCCTTATCCTTCAGTTAGGTTTAAGATCATAGGAAGTATGTTAGGGATCTGGCTCATTCGTATGTCAATGTGAATGGCACATCCCACTGTTGATCCCATCAATACATAACAATGTACCGACACATCAAGTAGCTAGGATAAGCCCACTTATGAACCGATGTGTCACAGCTTAGACCGACAGCCTATCCAGGGACCGTCTCAGCTGTGATACTGTTTATATCTCGCTAGGTCAAACGATTCATATGATCCTCTGTGATCTCCTACACACCATATGATCATCCCTATAGGCAAGATAATAGGATATTATAGTTCGTTGTATGTTTGTTCCATCAGACAGCGAGCATTGTTGCGGCAACATATATGAAGACCAGTGTACGAAACACTTAATCATATATGCTTTCAGTATATAATCCCAACAACCATACCTTCTAAGTCGAAAAGAAGACGCAGTTGCTCTGAGTGTACAAGGTTTGACAATCTAACACTACTCAGAACCGTGCTTCTTTTAAACTCTACCTACTTTAATCGATCTTCCCCCTGAATGGGAGAGATCTTTCTCGATTATATTAATTAGATTAGAGCGATAGTAAAATGCTGATCACACTGGAATATGTGAATTTAGCTAAGTATCTAGGTAAGAGACAATGAGCAGTTGTCTTCACAGCAACAATTTTAGACCTTTCATTTTATGTGTTCGTTACAAGTACATGAAAAGTTCAAAATTGCGTTAAAAGGATACAAAATAATTCAAAGGTTACTTAGCTACGCCCGAGTTTTATCCTTATCCTTTTCCTCGTCTTGGTTTGAAGAGTCTGCATATTTTGGCTTTGAATTAGCAGCAGAGGTCGAGGGTCCAGCTTGCATGGCAAAGCTCTTATCCATGCCCATCATTAGTTTCATTTCCTGTTCTTTGGCTTGCTTCATGCACTCCATCTGCAATTTTATCTGCTCATTTTGCCTCTTCATCAACTGCAACTGCAGCTTCACTTGTTCATCTCTCCTTTCTTCCCCCTTTTTGACAAAATCAAAAATTGAGACCATGGATGACTGGAGTTGCTGGTTCAATTCATGTCTCATAACATCAAGGGTTAGATGAGGAGCTGCCACAGAGATGAGATTGGGAGACAATGGTCTTTCAGAGGCAACTAGTGCTCTTGAGTCTCCGCTGGTTTGGCTTTGAGAGGTAGCAGAATACAACTCCAGTTGATGATGGGCAGTAGGGGTGTGCACGGTCCGGTTTGGCCGGTTTAAGGGGTAAAATACGGACCAAACCAATAGGTACGGTTTGAAATTTTTACAAACCAAACCTGCCAAATAATTATTTCAAACCAAACTGGCCAAACCATATTAAAACGATTTGGTTCGGCCGGTTTAAACGGTTTGAAGATTATTCATTTAATAATATTGCAAACAATGAAATTTGTATATCAATTTGATTATTAATTATTAATAAAAGAATGATACATAAAATAAAACTAATATAAATATGTCTCCCTCGTCATTAATTATAAATATGAGATAAGAACAATTAAATATAAGTTGATATATAGGGTTACAATTCGAAAGAATATAAGCAACGAACATATATATCAATATAATTGATATTTTTGTTTTCTATCTAATAATATTTTATTATCATTATTATATTTAAAATTATATTATTTATACGGCCGGTTTCATCCTTCAAACCATCGGCCAAACCAAATCATCCGGTTTGAGATTTTTCAAACCAACCCGGCCAATTATTTTTCTTAAACCAGCCAAACCGGCCAAATTAATTTGGTTTGGCCGGTTCGGCCGGTTCGGCCGGTTTCGGCCAAACCATGCACACCCCTAATGGGCAGTATTGGCTGCTTCCTCTTCCTCTGTTTGCTTGGCTGCTGCTTCTTTTTCTCTCCTCTATAAATATGACTCATTCGAGCACGAATTTTAGACTCTTTTATGCATTATTACACTTAGAATAATTGAGCTTTAGAGTTTTTACAAGACATTCAAGGTTCCTCTTTATTTGTAAGTCAATTAATAATATGTTTGCTTTTGTTTTAGTCATGTTTTGTGGCTAGAACCCTAACAGGTTCTAGGGTTATGATTTATCTTTTCTGATGCATGCATAATTGAAATCGACTCTCTTGGCATGGTCTAATTCTCTGAGTTAATTTAATAATCTAGATTAAAAGAAGGACCGAGAGGTGAATTGAGATCTAGGTTTAAAGTTATCAATTGAAGGACCGAGATGTGAAAATTGTTAATAGGAAGAGAGAATTAAATATGTTTGTTTTCTGTCTTAAAAGGAAGAAACTTGCATAGGAATTAATTAGATGAATATCGAGATTGACTAATTTGTGTTCTTGAGACCGAGAGGAGATAGTCACTGATTAGTAATCTAAGGTTTAATTGTCTAACCAAGGAATTTAATCCATTAAAATCTGATGTTTTCCCCATTGCTGAGTTGATTGAAATTGCATGCTGATGATTAGATTGTCTACCCTAGGATTTGTGCTCCCTTTATTTGTTTTCAAAACCTTTTAAATTCTCGCATTGTCATCTTTAATTTACAAAACAAAATCCCTTTTTCTATTTCCTCAAACTTCTATGCTATAGGAATTATAGCTAGTGTTTTGGGTATTTCGTTGCACAGTCCCTGTGGGATCGACCACCTTTATTTGTTTTCAAAACCTTTTAAATTCTCGCATTGTCATCTTTAATTTACAAAACAAAATCCCTTTTTCTATTCCCTCAAACTTCTATGCTCTAGGAATTATAACTAGTGTTTTGGGTATTTCGTTGCACAGTCCCTGTGGGATCGACCACCTTAGGGTGCAAAAATATTATTTGCTCACCGTTTCTATGGTTATCAAATTGGCACCGTTGCCGGGGATAATCAGATTTATCCAATTATTAGTTTGTTTTTAGTTCTGATGGATTGAGGCTGTAATTCTATTTATTTTTGTTCTTGTTGGTTTTTGTGTTTTAAATTTCTTGTTTTAGGGTTTGAATTTGGTTTTGGTTGTGTGAATTTCGTGTTTTCATTTCATGTGTGTTTTCAGGGTCTGCGCTCTGTCTCGATCGATAGCCTGCCTGTCAATCGACAGCATCGCTGCATTCGTGTCGATCGACAGCCTACCTGTCGATCGACACATAGGCTGATTTTCAGTTTCTTCTGTTTTTGTTGGCAGATTCATGAACACCAGGGCTCGGGGCAAACCACTCCAGAATTTTGATCCAGAGATTGAGGATATAGCCCAGAGGAGGAAAAACAAGGCACAAACACCGACATAGATCCACCGCACAATTTAGACAGTGAAGATTTCTTAGAGATGCCACCTTTGGAAGAGACCGACACACAACTCATAACTCAAGAGAGTGCCACCTTACTTGTCCAAGAAGTTAATCAGATGAAGGACATCATCAAGCAGCTCATAGCAGAGAGGGAAGCAGATAGACTCGAAGCTCAAAGAAAAGAAAGAGAAAGAGAAAGAGAGAGAGAAATGTGCCGCCCAGATGACTCAGATGATGAGGACCCCAACGCGATGGCCAAGAAGTACAAACTGCAACCCGGAAATGAGGGATTCGTTATTGGCATCACTGCCAATAATTTTGAACTCAAGATTGGCCTGATTCAGATGGTTCAGCAGAACCAGTTCGGAGGCCGAGCACTGGAGGATCCGTACACCCAAGAATTTCATCAAAGCCTCAGACTACCAAGTTGGGAAGGTCGAGCAAGAGACTGAACACCAAGGTGGATCGACTCGGCAAGCATGTGCAAATCATAGAGACTCAAGTGAATCAGATTGCTACCTCTCTCGGGATGCAACACACTCCCGGAAAGCTACCAAGCACCACCGAGGTGAATCCTATGAATCAAAAGATATGCAAAGCTATGAAGTTGAGGTCCGGAACGAGCTAAAAACGTCCGAGCATGCCCCAAAGCAAGTTAGGGGGAGAGAAGGAAAAGGAGCCTGCAGAGACGTCCTCTGTTTCGATCGACAGGCAGCCTATCAATCAAAATAGAGGAAAATAGGAGGAGATCAATTCAGAGGACGAAGACTCAATCGACAGGACTGCAACGGGTGTGTCGATCGACACACCCCCTATCGATCGAAATGCAGGTCAGACTAACACAGCTGTTTCGCGGTCGACACAACAACCTCCCCAGCACAATTCCTCAAGTTCCAAAGCTGCCAGACCACCTCTGATGCCCTTTCCTCAGCGCTTTGCCAAGCAAAAGGAGGATTCCAAGTTCTCTCGCTTTGTTGAGAACTTGAAGAAGGTAAGCATTAATCTGCCACTGATTGAAGCTCTTTCTAAAATTCCAGGTTATATGCGATATCTCCGCAAGTTGATGAGCGAGAAGAAACACTTCATGGAGAATGCAACCGTGAAGCTTCATGAGCAGTGCAACATGGTCCTACAGAAGGAACTTCCAGTCAAGAGAAGTGATCCAGGCTGTTTCACCATCCCAATTGAGATCGGGGGGGTCAAGTTCGAGAAGGTGTTGTGCGACATTGGTGCCAGCATCAATCTGATGCCCTTCTCTATCTTCCAGCACCTCAAAATTGGAGAGTTGAGGCCGACTACAATCACTTTGCAGATGGCAGACCGATCTGTGTCTCGCCCCAAAGGTATAATTGAGGATGTTCTCATTCGTGTGGGCCATCTAATTTTTCCTGCAGATTTTGTAGTCTTGGACATGAAGGAAGACGACAGCACACCCCTCATATTGGGAAGGGAATTTTTGGACACAAGTGCTGCTCTGATTGATTGCCGTGGTGGAGAGATCACTCTTCGAGCAAATGAGGAAAGGATCACATTCAAGCTCGACACAAGCCGACAACAATCCGAATGCTTCATAATTACCAACAGAAAAGAAGTTGATGAAGAAGAGGAAGAGGAAGCAAGTGAAGAATTTAAAGAAGACCAACTTGCTCAAAGATGGGAGCAAGGGAACGAGGCGGCAAAATTATCAATTACACCGTCTCTTCCCGAGCTCACTACTGTCATCCAAGATCGCTGGGTTTACATGGTGGATTCTTAAGGAAGGCGAGTGCATTCTAGCCCGCCCTGGTTCTGAAAAAGAGGTACCGTCGAGCTACGATGTTAACTAAAGCACTTGTTGGGAGGTAACCCAATGTTTACACTCTTTCTTTTCATTTCTCGTTGTTTTTCTTTTCAATTCTCATTTTTTATTTTCGTTGGTGTGTTTAACTTTATTTCTGAACTTCCATTTTTGCTTTATTTTATGTTATTTTCTAAATAAAAAATTTGAACAGTGGAGGATCGACCTCTGTTTGGATCGACAGGGCCCCTGTCGATCGACACAGAGGGCAGCACAGAGCAAGTTGATAGAAGGCTCTGTGTCGATCGATAGGCCCCCTGTCGATCGACACAGAGTGTCAGCAGCACCGATCTCTTCGTCGCGACGAGCTGATTCCTCCGGTGGATAAAAAGTTGATGTCTGAGATCAACAGTCAAGTACCAGTTTTGTTTCTTGTTTGATTTTCAAACTTTTTCTTACTCTCCGAGTTCGAAATAAGTTAGGGGGATGTGGACAAGAAATTCAAACTATCTATCCCTTTACTTGCTTTATTTTTTTTATTGCATTTATTTGATTTGGTGTGTTTAAATTTTTGCCAAGAAAAAAATTATGGATATTGTGAGGAAAATTTTTATTGAGTAATTGAACCCTCTTGCATTATATGTGAAGTTTGGAATTGATCTTTGATAAGTTGATTTGATTTCAATTGTTGTTGATTTGCCCATGAATGTAGAATACCACATGATAGGGTCTAATTGAAACTTACACTTGCATGATGTTTAAGTGGATTGCAATTGACAAAGGAAGAAATTTTGAACCCAAGTGAGTTTTTGAGCCTTGATTTGTTCATGAGAGATTCGCATGTGTGTTTTCATTTATCTAGAACTTGCTTTAGTTCTGTTTTGAGACTGCGTAGTGTGCACAAGGATAGAAAATAATTTTAGGCCATCTTTGTTAGCCAGTTTATCCTATACACTGTCCCTTGTAAATTTTTGTCCCTAGTAAGCCCCTTTGAGCCTTATTCCGTTTTTTTATTTTGTCTATAAAATTTCATATGAAATGGTTGAGATGTATCTTGTCTATGAGATTTGGGAAGAAAAAGGATGAGAAATTGTGAGTGATAAGAAATTATTAGAATTGGTGTGCAAAGAAGAAAGCTCTAGAAAAGGAAAAAAAATGAATGATGATTAATGTCCTTATAAGCTCAAATGATTAAACAAAATTTTTAAGAGCATAAAAGTGCTAGAAAAAAAAGGAGAGAGCTGTTGTGGTTTGAATTGTAAAATTTAAGGAGATGGGGTAGACGATGATAGATGGTGATTTTGATTTGTTGAGAGTAGCTAACTCAATAGATTCTTTTTAGTCAATGGGCCATACTTCCCTACCTTGTCACAAAAAGCCTACATTACAACCCTTTTAAAGTCCTTTTTTATTCTTGAATTGTGTGCACAAATAAGCAGTGAAGATTTTAGAAATCTTGCAAGCCTATGGTAGAAATTTCTTCATACATGTTGTGAGTGCTCTCATTTGAAACCAAAACACTTGTGTGATGAGCGATACACTTTCCTATGAGTCTTCTGAAGTTGATGAATATCTTATCTCTTTCAATTTCTTGTGTGATGTGGATTGATGAACCTTGATTGTGATGAATCTTGTGAGGCATTGCACTCTCAACTGCTTGAGATTTCTTTTCTTCTTTTCTTCGATTGAGGACAATCTAATATTCAAGTTCTGGGGGTTTGATAAGCTTATATTTATACTCACTTATCTATATTTTTCTCCATTGTTTCAATGCAATTTGTTTATGTTCTTAGTTATTTATGTGCATGAGACTGTTTTAGAGGATGTTATGCCGTTCATGGTCGGTTTTGTAGGTATTTAGGGCTAAAAAGAGGTGAAATGATGAAAGAGCTGAGTTACACAGAGTTGCCGCTTCGATTGACACACGGGAAGTCGACTAAGTTGGAAAACGAAGCCAAAAACTCAAAGCAGAGCCTCTGTGTCGATCAACGTGGTGCATGTCGATCGACACAGAGGTCGGACGTTGATCGTGAGCAAGGCAGAAAAGGAAGAGCTCGACACATGCAGGTGTGTCGATCGACAGGCTCCCTGTCGATCGACACAGAAGCCCGACATGGAGATTTTTGCCTGTTTTGGAAGTTTTTGTTATTTTAGCCCAATACCCAGTTTAGGTCTTTTTCTCTCCTCTATAAATATGACTCATTAGGGCACGAATTTTAGACTTTTTTATGCATCATTACACTTAGAATAATTGAGCTTTGGATTTTTTACAAGATATTCAAGGTTCCTCTTTATTTGTAAGTCAATTAATAATATTTTTGCTTTTGTTTTAGTCATGTTTTGTGGCTAGAACCCTAACAGGTTCTAGGGTTATGATTTATCTTTTCTGATTTATGCATAATTGAAATCGACTCTCTTGGCAAGGTTTAATTCTCTGAGTTAATTTAATAATCTAGATTAAAAGAATGACAGAGAGGTAAATTGAGATCTAGGTTTGAAGTTATCAATTGAAGGACCGAGAGGTGAAAATTGTTAATAGGAAGAGAAAATTAAATATGTTTGTTTTCTGTCTTAAAAGGAAGAAACTTGCATAGGAATTAATTAGATGAATATCAAGATTGACTAATTTGTGTTCTTGAGACCGAGAGGAGATAGTCACTGATAAGTAATCTAGGGTTTAATTGCCTAACCAAGGAATTTAATCCATTGAAATCTGATGTTTTCCCCATTGCTGAATTGATTGAAATTGCATGTTGATGATTAGATTGTCTACCCTAGGATATGTGCTCCCTTTAATTGTTTTCAAAACCTATTAAATGCTCGCATTGTCATCTTTAATTTACAAAACAAAATCCCTTTTTCTATTCCCTCAAACTTCTATGCTCTAGGAATTATAACTAGTATTTTGGGTATTTCGTTGCACAGGCCCTGTGGGATCGACCACCTTAGGGTGTAAAAATATTATTTGCTCGTCGTTTCTACGGTTATCAAGCAGCTGCTCCTTCCTCTTTTCTTCTCAGTTCAGCTGCTGCTGCTGCTTCTTGCTTTCTTTTCAGCACAGTAGCTATTTCTTCTTCTTTCCACTTTCTTTTGGCTTCTTCGGCCTCGACCTCCTGTTTGGCCTTTTCTGCTTCTGCTACTGCCGCAGCCTCGGCCTCAAGCCTTGCTCTTTCTGCTGCTACTTCAATTTTCTTTTGCTCAGCTTCCTGATCCAATCTCTGGATTTTCGCTTCCTCCTCTTTTGCTCGTAGAGCTTTCTTCTTAGAATATGTTTTCACACATTTGAAAAGGTGTAGGAATTTGAATTGCATAGAGAAATTTGATAAGGCTCGCTAGCAAATGAGCTCCAATGCTCACTTAGCATTTTCTGCCAGAGTTATCTCACAAGAGAGTTGAATTGCTTGAGCCAGAGCTGCTTTATCTTCTTCCTGCCTTAGCCTTTCTAGTTCCATTTCTTGCTCTTCCTCAAGCTGGGAGAGAAGGCTTTTGAACCTTTGCTCCTTTTCATTTAGTTTTTGTCGTTGATCATTCATTTGCTCAAGGATAGCAAGGTATTCAACGATCTTTCTTTGAATACGCTTCAGAGTAGATTCTTCTTTATTTGTAGCAGTCTCCTTTGGGAAGTCATCTTGATTCGTTCCCTCTAAATCCAAGAAGGGAATGTCATCTTGTTCTGCTTCCTTATTGGAAGCTTCCTGCTCATCAGAGTTTTCTGAAGCGGTCCGGCCATCCTCATGTTGTTCTGGCCTTTGGGATGTAGTTCTCTCAGAATTAGATGAACTTCATAGCATTTCTTCAAGAGTTACATGTTCATCAGTTGTGAAGATTCCAAGAGCCTCAAGTGGTAGGCGTTCGAGTGCGTTAGTTGATAGGAGCTCTGGGTTCAGAACTGTCTCTTGTGGTTGGGAGGATTGACCAGCTCCTTCAAGTGTAGCATCGAAATGCAATTTCTTAGCAACTGTCCTAATTGATCTTTCAAAATCCGCTCCTTTCCTCTTCTTACTTTGAGGTTATTCAGTGACAGCTTGTTTTCCTTTCTCAGCTCGCTGTGAACCTTCTTCAAAGTTTGTCTCTATCTGTTTCCTCTTGTTTCTTTTCCTCCTTTTCTCATGTTGTTCTCGGGTCAGCATCAGAACATGTGTTTTCTTTGGTTGAGCTAAGGTACCAGTTTTCTTAGGCTTCTGGTACCTTCAATAGTTTGAACTGTCGGAATGGCAGCGAGACTCTCAATCGTCTCAGCATCTACTTCCTTATCGTCAATATTGTCGTGCCCTTCAACATCACCATTGTCTCCACCGTCGTCTCCTTCATTTCTCTGAGTCGAACGATGGATTGGATTCTTAGGTGGAATGAAGTCTGATGGTACGAGGTCTTCTCCCTATTTTTGAATTCCAAGAATGCTCTCAAGAAGGTAGCTGACCTTCAAAACAAAACTGACACTCGAAGAAAATCTACCATCTTTTCTTATGCCTTTGGTTTTCTTCACATTCTCCAACAGACGACCAAATATATATTCTGCCCAGTTCCCTCCCGGGCAGTCATCAAGAGCCATCATGAAGGCATATTTGGGCTGACTTAACTCAGAGAAAGATCCGGCACCTCAATGCGATCTCACTGAGTGTTTTGTAGAATGAGTTCAGTTCAGATACCTTAGTGGCAGCTCTAATTTTTTCTTTAATCTCTGGCTTTTTCCACTTATTCCAATGATTCTTCATCGCCGCATCCTTTTCATCTTCGAGATAGCTAGCAATCTTGGTTCCAGTTTTAGGTAGATGGAGGTATTGAGCGATGAAATCAGGATCAACCTTTATATCCTTCTTTGCAACTTTTGTCGCGAAAAATCATTGATCTTTGTCAATTATGGCATGTTCGTAAAACTCGATTACGCAAAGAGGGTTTAATCATCGTGGAGAGGCAGTCAAGAACTGCGTCAGTTTCTCCACAATTAGCTTCTTGGAAATCTCAGTAGCAATCGTCTCATCTGATGAGATTGAAGCGAAATCCTTCTAATTCAGGATTTTCTCCTTTACGACTTGAGATGCCCGAAGTTGTAGGTTGGTGAGACTGTAAGAGTCGATGATTTGCAATAAATCATCATGTGGAGTCTTCTCTGTGACTGTGAACCGCTCAGGGTTATCGGAGGTGCTGGTGCCTTTGATTTGTTGAGTCCTCTTTTTCGGCATGTATACAAATGCAATGTGGAAGATTTTGAGATTCAGAGGTTGAAGGCTTGGCGATTTTGAAGATTTTGTTGCAGAGAGTAAAAAGTTCAAGTGAGAGTGTCGAAGACGAATACACAAAGGGTTTGAGAGGTTTTGGTAATCAATCATCACACAAAATCATCAGCTGAGGTTGAAACCCCTTTCTGCGATGGACAGCTGAGATCGACGCTGATGTAGACGACTATTCATATCTCTGGCACGTCGTTCAGGAGTGCGTGGGAAGGTCGACGTGGCTCCACGTAATACATTTTTCTTCTGTGTGCATTTAATGCGACGTACAGCCGAAAACTTTGTCGAATTTGAAAATTTGCGCCTTTGACTAAGGCAATTTTCTCTATCCCATGTCTTCGTAAAACTGCTTGAGACAATTCAAAATTTGTTCTTATCTACAAACTGAGCAGCTGCGCCACCCTTAGTTGACAGTTAGAAGTTGTCCTTTTCTTCGATAGTTAAAAACTGAGACCTTGACAGTTTCTTCGTGTAGTTTCGTAAGCACTCAGTTCTTGAACTCTGTCCTTAGACTTTAATGCGTAGTCTGGGAAACCGTACAACTTTGGATTGACAATTCACTGACTCTGAACTCTTATCCTTCTGATCTATAGGCCACATGTACATTCCAAATGGCTCGACGTAGTAGTTGGCATTGAATGTTGACTCATCGACTTCTGACTCTGAATTGTGAAGAGTCGTGTCCATGCATTTAAGTGATTTGCCACTCTTTCGATCTACGCACAGAAATTTCCTATAAATACCCCATTTACAAGGTAGACTAGCACACCATCCATCCTCTTTCAGATATAGATAAGAAATCGGATCTTCCAAAAATATGTCTTCCTCATCTTCTTCTTCTTCACCTTTCAATGTTTGGAGAGAAATGGCGAGGATCTCTATCCAGAGGAACAAAATTCTGGATGAGAAAAGGCTTTCTGCGCAGTTCTGGAGAATTCCATCTGTTCATGAGGAGTTGATGGGAAACTCGAGGGCGAACGATCTTGAGCACTTCGTGACCATAACGCCTTGCACTTTCCATAAGGATTTGCTCAAAGTGGTTACCCACAATGTCAATGTCTCCGATGAGGAGATCTACTGCAATATCAATGGGGAGGAATTCTTCTGGTCAGCTGATTATTTTGCGAAAGAGTTTGGGCTTTCTCGCATTGGAATGCTGGTTCTGCAATATTGATGGGAAGAGACGGCACCGGAATGGTCAGTTTGGCAGGATTGGAGAGTGTGGGACATTGACTTCCCTCTAACGGTGTCGAGTGGGTTCCTCAAGTCGCGCTACAGGTTGTCCTTCGATATCATTAACTAGATGGTGATTTGCAATTCCCCTGATGAAACTGACTTTATGTAGATGGCTTCAATAGGATGACCTCTCAAACCCTTTGTGTATTCGTCTTCGACACTCTCACTTGAACTGGTGCGAACGTCTCATCGAAGTCTATCCCTTCACATTGTGCATAACCCTTTGCAACCATTCTTGCTTTGTTCCGAACGATGGTACCGATCTCGTCTCTTTTGTTCTTGAAGACCTATTTGGTGCCGATCACGGATTGATGTGTAGGTCTGTCCACTAGATACCACACATTGTTGCGAGTGAACTCTCCTAGTTCCTCTTGCATCGCATTAATCCAATTCGTTGATTGAAGAGCTTTAACAATCTTCACATGTTCGATCTGGGATATGAAGCATGACATCAGGGCAGTGCCTTGTCTTGTTCGATCTCTTAGCCAACTAGGCTTCTTCATAGGTACGGCTTCAACAGGAGCAACTGGAGTCTCAAAAACTACTGGAAGTTCCTGATGAGATGGTTCGCCTCCAAGTTCTGGAACTGGTTCATCTCCTTGTTCTGGATCTGGATTCTGAGCAGCAGCTGGATTCTGAACTGAAACTGGCTCGTCAGTTGGAGTTACTTCCTTAGCGGCCTCAAGGTTGACTTCCTTGGTATCAGGTTGCTCTGATTCCAAAACTATTGCGTTGGCTTCAGGGGGCTTCTCTTCATTTTGATCTTCTATGTTAATGAGCTTTAAGACCTCAGCAATGACATTGGCATCATTGGCCCTCTTGACTGTTTGGGGTCCAGCCGAGGCAACTGGAGTCTCAGGGTCATCATTCATAGATCTAGTCCGAGGAACTGTTTGATTATGATCAAAGTCAGTTTTAGGTTCCTCATTGACATTCTGGATCTCATGATTTTCCAGACCAGTTCTAAAAGTGTCCTGCGCACTATAGTAGCTTCATAAAAAATAACATGACATGTTATTTCCACAATTTGGGATGTCTTATTGAATACCCTATATCCCTTATATGAAGGGTGTCCGTAGCCTAGGAACACACCCTCATAAGCTTTAGGGCAGAAGGTATTCAATTTAGACTTCCCATTGTTGTGAATATAACATAGAGAACCGAAAGCACGAAGATGAGCTATAGAAGGCTTACGACCATTGTAGATTTCATAGGGAGTCTTGTGCAGCCGCGTGTTGAATGCACTTCTATTTTGCGTGTAGCAGACTGTCATCAAGGCTTCTCCCCCAAAATCTTTTTCCAAGGTTGGTCTCGGCCAGCATGGTCCTCACTGCTTCTTTGAGTGTTCTATTTCTCCGCTTGGCAAGGCCATTTTGTTGAGGAGTTCTTGGAGTAGGCTTCTCATGCCCGATTCCAATTTCATCACATAAATCCATAAGTGGTCCATTGCAAAACTTTGTTCCATTATCAGACCTTATCCTTTTCACTGTCACCCCTTTGTCATTCTGAAGACGGGTAATCAGTTCTGGCAGCTGAATTTTAACTTCATCTTTGGATTTTAGCAGCACCACCCACGTATATCTTGAGTAATCATCAACAACTACTAATGTGTACTTTCTTCCTCCAATTGTGGGTGGAGTAATTGGACCAAACAAATCTATGTGGAGCAGTTCCAAGATCCAGTCCGTGCTTGCTGTAACTGGCCTGTTCTAGAACGAGACTCTTGTTTGTTTCCCGAGCTGGCAAGCTTTACAGTCTCCTTCCTTTTGGAACTTCTTCTGTGGCAGTCCTTCAACTAGATTATATTTTGCTGGATGTCTGGTCGAGTTGAAGTTCAAGTGACTTAATCTTTGGTGCCACAGCCAGTTTACTCCATCTGAGGAACTCTGCGTCAGGAGGCAGGTGATCGCTAAATTATTTAACAGCGACTTAGCAAAGCTAATAATATAGCAGCAAATGAAAATTTTCGATCCCACAGGGAATGAAGTAATGAAAAACCTTAAGTACTAAATCAGAAGTTCACAAAACACTGGTTAGGAGAATCAAATTGTTGGGTTTTGGTTGTTTTGAAAATCGTAATACTTGCGAATAAAAAGTAAACAGGAAATTAAAATACTGTGGATGAAAACGATTATGAGAAGTACAGATTCCAGGGATATCTACCTATTGTTGGGAAAATATTCCTGAACTCTCCTTAGGATCACATTGTAAAAAGTTTTGTTGGACCAAACCTTAGTAGATGGTCGATCATTGCTGAACCTTAGCATAGCTTAGCAACTCTTGTAATGTCCTATATATGGTGAATATTGAGTTGTAATAGAGTAGGTTGCTTGAAACACTCTCAGCAAACATCAGAGAATGCAAAAGAGGAAGAAAGCTAGTGATAGCAGAATGCCGAGGAGTCAGCATTTGCTAACACATCACAGATTGCTAAGGGTGTTAGCAATCCGAAGTCAAAAGTAGCAGAAGAGCATTTGTTGCGCAAACAAACATCTAGTCCAGCAGTATGCTTAAAAATATCCAGCAGCCCGTTCCAAAAAAGCTCAGCAAAGCAAATCTCAACAACTGCTACACCGTCATTCTGACCAACGCGCGAAGACTAGACCTGTCAGAAGTAGGTCGGAAAAGCATGTACGGAGACAGAAAAGTTGGTAAAAAACTACTTGCAATTAAGATGAAAGATCCGTTGTGTCTAAACGAAAATGCCAACTCGAGCTTTGAATCTCCAACTATAAAAGGCAAGTCAAAGGAAGATACAAAAAGCTGCTCACTCTCTTACCCAAATATATATTCGAAAGATTCCAAAAAGGCAAAAAGGCTCAAGAGCAGTTCTGTTGAAAGGCATAACACAGTGACATCGAAAAGCCTTCAACAACTTGAGTGTCTCATTGTTCGTCTGACACTCATCTGAGAGATTCTTGAATTGATTCAAGAATCTTCATTCATTGGGATCGCTTTCTTTAATATAAAGTATCCAGCAGTCAATTTCTTGTAAAGGAATTGATTAGGACGGGCACTGAAGCCGCAAAAGAAGGACAGTTAGGAAGGAACTTTAAACTCTTCCAAAGGTGGTAAAAGCGAGTTTTACAAAGGTGCGCCCTTGACTCAGCCAGAGCCACACCTGAGAAGTTTGGAGTATAGGAAGATAGCCGTGAAGTAGCCAGACCTTACGTCGGCTGCCTGTTTTACTGGAAAGGCAACTCTTTGTACACCTTCTTAGTGAAATTCATAGCGATACGGCTAAGGAGTGGACGTAGATCATTTGATCGAACAACTATAAACCTTGTGTTCTCTTGCTGATTACTGTTTTATTGCTTATTGTGCGACAGTGATTTAAAACCTAGTAACGAAGTTGCTAGTGTATAACTGCAAGAAGGAACTTAAGTAAACTTGAACAAAACCCTATTTGAAAATAACCTAAATACAAGTAAATGCTATATTATTCTGCTGCATTTCGTGTTTATACTTTATCGCTACCACGATGACTCTGATCTCAGGGACCAACAAGTGGTATCAGAGCAGGAGGTTGAAAAAACGACTGCTTCCGAGTCGCTTAAGACCTAGATCCTAGTTTTCCTTGCGTTACTTGTATTTGTATCTTACATAGTGTTGGTCCCGGTTTATCAGAGTGTATAACGTTACGCAGCGGAAATATTGAACTTATAAGTCTAACTTGCACTCTGTCCTGCTGGTTGCACAGCTGACTGGCTGACTGGCTGGTCAGCTGATAGCTCAACACTTAGAATATTTTAAGCCTAGTTTGCACAGTTATCAGTTTTCAGATATACACCAGCACTTGAGTGCTGGGTTTCAAATACAAATTTAAATACTGAAAGCAGATAAAGGCAAAGGATTTTTATAGTGGTTCGATCAACTGATCTACGTCCACTCTCCAGTCGACTCACTGGAAATTCACTATAAGAGTAATCCGGTACAAAGTTCCTACGATCTATCTCCAGCTGGTAAATGCCCCGTCTACCAGTCCACTGGATCAACCGCTCCCGGTCCTTGTCCTTCTTCAACTCTCGTCAGATGGATGGAGTGCGAGCACGTCACTTCAACCTCCTCCTCTGACTGGTTGGGTGTTGAGTTCTCCCAAGAACGTAAATCCTCTACGGCAAACTGCCCGTAATAACTCAAGAGCTGGCTGGCTCTGGAGCTGCTATGTTCTTCCTCAGAAAGAGAAAGAACACCAAGTGAGGTCTAAACTTACAAGCAGGAAGCTTGAAGTCTCGTGTTTGAAAGATATCAACACACGGAAAAGCTTTAAAGAAAGCCTCGAAAGATGCTTGCTTGCTTGCAATGAATGTTCGTTCTTTCGGTAGTTGGAGAGTATTGAATGTTCAGGATGCAGCGTCTTAAATGTTGGTGATTCCAACCTATTTATAGACGCATGATCTCATTTAAAATACTAGCCGTTTGGACACATCCGGAATGGGTCTCTGTCCTCGGATGTACTTCAGACGGCGGCAGGTAGGAATTTCAGGAAAACGCCATACCTGTGTCTGCTTTTTCTGACACAGACCTCTTTATGTCAGAACGACATTATTTCGTCAGTACGAGGAATCGCAACTGGTGTCTTGAACTGATAGACTTTAAGGTATCCTCCCTTAAAGTCATACTTTGTCAGTATATTCCTCAGACGAATCTTCTTTTTGTCTCTAAGACTCTGGGAGAGCGAATCTTCAATTCTGCTGGTAACCTCCGACTGGTAGAACATACTGGTGATCTTGTGCTGGCAGTCTCTCCTGGTGACTTAGCGCTTGCACAATCTTAGTCTACCAATTTGTCTGGATGTTAACTCTTGGAATCTCCCATGACTGGTGGCTTTACCGCTGGTGAATAGTGTCAGCCAGAACACGTATTCTGCTGGTAGGATTTGTCAGCCTCCTGCTGGTGAAATCCTTCCAACTGGTGAAACAGTAGCCAGTCATTAGCTCTTGACTCCATGCTGATGAACAGTGTCAGCATGGGTCTGTCAGCCGCTTGCTGGTGAGACTTCTCTCAACTGGTAAGCACATCTCATGCTGGTGAACAGTAGCCAGCATGAGTCTTGATCAGCTACGACTTACAACTCAAAAAGACCTAAACAGGACTTTACATTTTGAGAACTAGAGCTATCTAGAGACAACACTGACGCTGGTTGGACTTAGGATTTGATGCACCAAAACTATGATCTAGACAACAAAATCACAACATTTCTATGAGTGCTTCTAGTTCTATAATCTAACAAGTAAGCTACTGAGGGAAAGGAAACTTAGCCAAATTTCCCAACACATAGCTCAGGTAAAGGTGAAGATAATCAAAATGATGAACCACGCTCTTCCAAAATACAACAAGGATAGATTTGAAACCTGGAAGAAGAAGGCCATGATCCAGTTGTAGAGCATACATCTAGAGATGAGGGACATTCTCACGGTTGGTCCTATAAAGATCCTGAAGGTTAACACTGCACCACCTGGACCCGTTGATGGTCCACCCAGACCTGAGATGGTGAAGAAACCCTACGAGGAATGGACTCTTGAAGACAAAAAGAGAGGCCAGCTGGAATTTATCGCCATGAAATTAATCATGGATTGTCTACCTCCCTTGATGTCTGACAAAGCTCTAGACTATAACACAACAAAAGAGATGTGGGAGTACGTCTGTGAAGTTTCTCAGGAGACAGAACAAATGAAGCGAAATAAGCTACAAGTAGTTGTGGACAAATACGAATCCTTCGCTATGGTTCCTGGTGAAACCATTCAGCTGATGGAAGAAAGGTTCAACACTATCATAGGAGAACTCAAAAATGTCGGCAAGATATATGACAAAGGGGAAATGAATAACAAGATTATATCCAAGCTTTACCCCAGAAGTGATTGGTTTGTCAAGATGACAAGCTTGAGTGAAAAGGATCTTAGCAATATGTCTACCGCTGAAGTTTTCTCTCAATTAAAGGCGCATGAATTCATTATTCAGCAGTCGAAGAAGAATGAAGCTGCTATAGTACATCCTAATGCAACAAGCGCTTGAACTCAAGAAGACGTAGCATACTTTGTCAAAAAGGACGGAAACAAATGGAAATCTCCTAGGAAACCGTTCCATAACCAGGAGAGATCAACACCAACAACACCGACAAAAGAGACTTCCTCAACTTCTAACTCAAATAGTGAAAATCAAAAGATAGACGAGTTGGAGGAGCAGATGAAGAAGATACAGAAAATGATTCTGGATGCAAAGGCCGAAAAGGAGGCAAAAGCAACCTCGATGCAGCATCCTACTGAGAAAAAGATAAGGACATGTTTTGAATGCAAATCTCCTAATCATCTGAAGCATGACTGTCCAAAGGTGAGTCCTGAAGAAAGAGAATGTTTGCGGCAAAGATTTGAAAGACGAGCGGTTCGAGCTGTGACAAAGGCGTTGTTGATACAGACAAAAGTCCCAGATATTCCTGACAACGAAGAGGAATATTACCCTACTGAAGAGGAAGAGGAAGCCTTGATGGTTTTCATGGCAAGAATAGTTGAGGATGGTGAACCATCTGCTGATGCTGAGCAATCTTCCGAATCGGCCCTAGCAGTCGACAATCAAGAGTTAACATCTATAGCTAACATTTCATGCTCAGTACACACATTTCAATCGGAGGATTCCTTCTTAGATTCTGAGGAAGATTATCTTACCTAGCTTTCTTTAGAACTTTCAAAGGTATACACCTTGAAAAATGCTATCGTAGAAGATAATTATTCACTCAAATAGAAAATCATAAGTCTGACCGACGAAGTCGAAAGACTAAGGTCCGATAGTGAGGAGCTATCAAGACTTGGAACTGAATTTTCTGAACTCTCTGAAAATTTCAAAAATCTTGAAAAATAAAATCTGATTTTGAAAAATAAAGCCAATGAGAAGTGTGTCTACGCATATATGACTAGTCAGGATATCTTGAATAACCTGATAAGCCAACAAAGACATCACGGTGACCGATCTGGAATTGGGCACAGTTTTTATGACAAAGATGAAACTTCGAGGCAAAAGAGAAATATCACTTTTGTTTCTGCCAGAAAAATATTTGGTAATGGCAAAGAGAAGGATACATTAGTTGCTGAAGCATATCGCTCAGCAGAATATCAAACAGTCTGCTGGACCCAAGCAGAGTGTCAAGCGCTATGCTAGACCTCAGCAAAAGGTCAAGCAGAATGTGAGACTTCAGCAGAGTACCACAAGAGATGCTGGATCTCAGCAAAGTTCTCATTATAGGTCTGCTAAGCAGAACTATTCAGCAAATTCAAGGACAAAGGTTGAGCATCATGTTTCAAATGCTAGGAAGCCAAATCCTATCATTACTCGGGGAAGACAAATTGAATATCATTTAGTGAAACCCCAGTACCATCATTACACGCCACATAGGAAAAACACCTATGTGAGGCCCGAGTCCAGATACGTATATCACCAAAGGACGATGAAGGCGAAGAAGCACAACACAAAACCACATGCATACACACATCAAAAGGTTGAAAACGTTGACAAAAAGGATCTCAAGGAGAAAACCTTGAAGATTACCAAAATGTGGGTTCCGAAAGGAACAATGACTCAAGCTAATCCTTCAGGACCCGATGCGAAATGGGGACCTAAATCAACCTAATTGTTTTTGCAGGATCAGGATTCAAGTGCAAAGCATCAGACATGTCAAATGAGTGGATCCTAGACAGTGGTTGTTCGACGCACATGACGGGAGACGAAGAACTATTCTTAGATATTCAAAAATCATATGGTCCATCTGTCGTGTTCGGAGATAACAGTAAAGGAAGAGTACTCGACAGAGGATGTATAGAGCGGAATGAACTAAGGATTGTCAATGTTGCTCTCGTATCCAACCTCAAGCATAATCTGCTAAGCATAAGTCAACTATGCGAAAACGGGTACATAGTATCATTTATTCATTCAGGTTGTTCTATAGCTGACAATGTTACAGGAGAAGTGAAACATCGAGGAATTCAGAAAGGTGGTCTTTATGTTGTCGATTGGCAAAGTGGCCAACAACATTCATGCTTTCTATCACTGAGCAAAGAAGAAACTACATGGCTATGGCACAAAAGGTTAAATCATTTAAATTTCAAAACCACTAACCATATTGCCAGAAATGAGCTTGTCGCAGGTCTACCTGATGACATCACATTTCGTAAGGAAGGCGTATGCAAAGCCTGTCAACAAGGGAAGCAGACTAAAGCTTCATTTCATTCCAACCCAGAAAAGAATACCTCAAGCAGGATTCTTAAATTATTGCACATGGACCTATTTGGACTAGTCACTCCACCCTCTGTAAGTAGAAAGATATATACTCTTGTGGTAGTTGATGACTATTCTAGGTACTCATGGGTTCGTCTGCTTAAAGCTAAAGATGAGGTTAAGATCATTCTACCCGAGTTAATTCTCAAGGAGCAAAACACTAAAGAGGTTACTGTGAAGAGGATCCGATCTGACAATGGAACCGAATTTTGCAATGGAATCCTCATGAATTTCTGCACAGAAGCTGGTATAAATCATGAAAGGTCCACTGCTAGGACTCCTCAGCAGAATGGTCTAGCAGAGAGGAGGAATCGGACGCTGAAAGAAGCAGTGCGGTCTATGCTAGCCGACGTTGATCTACCTCCTAAGTATTGGGGAGAAGCGGTGATGACGGCCTGCTATACGCAAAACAGAAGTTCCATTACCGGCCAATTCAACAAAACTCCTTACGAAGTATATAACGGTCGTAAGCCCAATTTAGATTATCTACGTGCTTTCGGTGCAACATGTTATATCCATAACAACGGAAAGTCGAAACTTAACACTTTTTCACCTAAGTCAGATGAGGGTGTACTTCTTCGATATGGTCACCCCACTCACAAAGGTTATAGAGTGTTAAACAAGACTACTGGAATTGTGGAAATAACATGCAATGTTATTTTTTATGAATCTACTTTAGTGCGCAGAGCTATAAAAGAGACGAAGGAAACCAATCATGAGACTAATGATGTCAATAGTCAATCGATTTTGAATTCTTTCAAAAACTCACGAATTGACCCGACTAAGTCTATGAATGATTGCGATCCAATCCAGACGCGCTCAGCAGGTGATCAAACTGCTGACCAGGCCAGTGATGCTAATGATCATGCTGAGGCCAATCCTCAAAAGGATATTTTTAATCTGCTTGATGATTCAGATGAGGAGACTTCAAAATCTCCTCCCGTTGCTGAAGGAGTAGGTGCTACTGAAGTTCTTGGCAGAGGAGCTGCTGAGATACCAGTTGCTGAAGTACCTGCTGAAGAAGAAGCTCCTGACCATGAAGTTCATGTAGCAGAAGCCCCGGTTGTTGAAGGAATTCCTGCTGCTGAAGAGCAAATTGCTGAAATTCCAGATGCTGAGAATCAAGCGAATGATGAAGAGAATGCCAATAATCGAGAAGGAGAAGGAAATGTTGGAGAACCTATCAGACCAGCATGGCTGCGTGCTCATTCTCTAGAAGATGTTCTCGGAGATATCAATGATCCTATTCTGACAAGACAAGGGTCCGCAATGTTTTCTTGCTACCTATCTAGTGAGGAACCAACCAAGGTTGAAGATGCTTTTCGCGATCCAGATTGGGTGAACGCTATGCAAGAGGAGCTTGCTGAATTCACTTGCAATCACGTGTGGGATCTGGTAGATAGACCAAACATCTGAATGTTATTGGCACCAAATGGGTGTTCAAGAACAAGAAGAACGAATCAGGCGTGGTGGTGAGAAATAAAGCACGTCTTGTAGCCAAAGGTTATAAACAGTGCGAGGGCATTGACTACGACGAGACATTTGCTCCAGTGGCTAGATTGAAAGCAATAAGGTTATTTCTTGCATATGCTGCACATCATGAATTCTCGGTCATGCAAATGGACGTCAAAAGTGCATTCCTAAATGGCGAGCTCAAAGAATAAGTCTATGTTGAGCAACCCCCAGGATTTGAGAATGGAAACCAAGTCTATAAGCTAAGGAAAGCTTTGTATGGCTTGAAACAAGCGCGTATCGAGCAGATGGAGAAACTCATGGCCATGACAATGAAGAAGGAGGAATCTCTTGAGAAGCCAAAACCTCCACCGGACGCCCAGAACTAAGGTCATCCTCATCTGTCGCTTCTATTTTTTTTTAGTTCTAGCCGTGATTCTGAACTGATTTCACTGGACTTGTATTTTCAAAATCATATATGAAATCATCAGAACCATGACAAAATCTTACTGTCTAATTCTAATTTTCCGAGTGCGTACAATAGTTGAAATACACTCTCTGTGTATTCAACGAATTAGAATCTGGATGATAGGTTGAAAATGTTTGCTGGATGATTTACTTGTAATATTACTAAGGGAAAATATTCCCCAGCATATTTTGAGGGGGAATTTTATTTAAATTAGAAAATCTTTTTCTAAGGACTTAAAGCAAGTAAGATTCTGAGATAGTTTGTCTAGAAATTTCCTTGTAACTCAGAATTTTTTGATGCTAAGTCTCAGCAATCCTTAGTAAGCTTTAATCGCACGAAAAGGGGGAAATTATTGGGAAAATATTCCTGAACTCTCCTTAGGATCACATTGTAAAAAGTTTTGTTGGATCAAACCTTAGTAGATGGTCGATCGTTGCTGAACCTTAGCATAGCTTAGCAACTCTTGTAATGTCCTGTATAGGGTGAATATTGAGTTGTAATAGAGTAGGTTGCTTGAAACACTCTCAGCAAACATCAGAGAATGCTAAAGAGGAAGAAAGCTAGTGATAGCAGAATGCTGAGGAGTCAGCATTTGCTAACACATCACAGATTGCTAAGGGTGTTAGCAATCCGAAGTCAAAAGTAGCAGAAGAGCATTTGCTGCGCAGACAAACATCTAGTCCAGCAGTATGCTAAAAGATATCTAGCAGCTCGTTCCAGAAAAGCTCAGCAAAGCAAATCTCAACGACTGCTACACCGTCATTCTGACCAACGCGCGAAGACTAGACCTGTCAGAAGTAGGTCGGAAAAGCCTGTACGAAGACAGAAAAGTTGGTAAAAAGCTACCTGCAATTAAGATGAAAGATCCATTGTGTCTAAACGGAAATGCCGACTCGAGCTTCGAATCTCCAACTATAAAAGGCAAGTCAAAGGAAGATACAAAAAGCTGCTCACTCTCTTACACAAATATATATTCGAAAGATTCAAAAAAGGCAAAAAGGCTCGAGAGCAGTTCTGTTGAAAGGCATAACAGAGTGACATCGAAAAGCCTTCAACAACTTGAGTGTCTCATTGTTCGTCTGACACTCATTTGAGATATTCTTGAATTGATTCAAGAATCTTCATTCATTGGGATCACTTTCTTTAATAGAAAGTATCCAGCAGTCAATTTCTTGTAAAGGAATTAATTAGGACGGGCACTTGATAAGCTCATATTTATACTCACGTATCTATATTTTTCTCCATTGTTTCAAGTGCTTTATGTTATGTTTTTACTTATTTTTGTGCATGAGTCTACTTTAGAGGGTGTTATGCCTTTGATGGGTGATTTTTGTAGGTTTTAGGCCAAATTCATTGGAAATCCGTACCGAAAGTAGATGATGTTCAAAGGAACAGTCACGACTTCTTCCACAGATGGAATCTGAGCTAATGGAGCACGTGATTTGAAAGATCTTTGAGTTAGCTTTCCAACGCAACTAGAATCGGGTCAATCGTAGTTCGGGAGAGGAAGTTATGGCCAAAACCGTGAGACTGCGCAGTCAGATGTTTCTGTGTCGAGAGACAGGATTTGTGTCGACCGAAACAGAGGTCAAAGCATTCATGTCGATCGAAATTCTTTTTGTCGATCAAAACAGAGGTCAAAAAGTTGCAGAATCGTCACAAATTCAGCCCGGATTTCGATCTTGAAGGTTGTGTCGATCGACAGCCTGCCTGTCGATCGACACAGATGTCCGAAAAGGCTATTTTGGCCTGTTTTGGCAGTTTTTGCTATATTTTCCCAAAACTCAAATTAGGTCTTTTTCCCCCTCTATAAATATGAACTCTTAGGCACGAAATTATAGTTCTTTTTTCTCTGTTTTTGCTGAATACTTTGGAGTTTTTACAAGACATTGAAGGTTCCTATTTCTTTAATGATTCAAGTAAGCTTATTTATTTTTATTGCAATGTTTATTTCAATTATGTTAGGCTAGAACGCTTAACAGGTTCTAGGGTTTTCTCCATCCTCTTTAGCATGTGTTAATTCAATTAAATCTAAACCCTAATTAATTGGTTCAAATTCTATGGTTTTGATTTTTAAAATCTATTTTCAATTGAAGGATCGAGAGATGAAAATTGGATTAGGTTTATAGTTATTAATTTGAGACCGAGAGGAGATAATGAATAACAGGAAAATAGAATTTTGATACAACTGTTTCTGTCTCAAAAAGAAGAATTAGTTGTAGGGTTTTCAAATCTGTATCTTTATTAAGATTGACTAGTTTGTGTTCTTGAGACCGAGAGGTAAAATTCACTCTCTATTAATCTAGGTTTTAATTGCCCAACAAAGGAATTAATTCCAATTTATCAGATTTCCCACCTTAATAATTATTTTGGGTTTGGATTGATTGTTTATGCATGTTGGATTGGATTGGTTGATTTCCCTAGAATCTGTGCTTTTTATTATTGAATTTTATTCTCAAGTTATTCTTCTGTTTTGAAAACAAAAACCCTATTCAAATTTGGATTTGCTCAAACAAAGAATAGATAAATTGTATCCAGTACATGAGATGATTTCGTTGTACTATCCCTGTGGGTTCGACTAGCCTTCGGGTTATTATAAATTTATTTGCTGCTGTATTTTACAGTCGATCAGCACTGAAGCCGCAAAAGAAGGACAGTTCGGAAGGAACTTTAAACTCTTCCAAAGGTGGTAAAAGCGAGTTTTACGAAGGTGCGCCCTTGACTCAGCCAGAGCCACACCTAAGAAGTTTGGAGTATCGGAAGTTAGCCGTGAAGTAGTCAGACCTTACGTCGGCTGCCTACTTTACTGGAAAGGCAACTCTTTGTACACCGTATACTTTCTTAATGAAATTCTTAGCGATACGGCTAAGGAGTGGACGTAGATCATTTTATCGAACCACTATAAACCTTGTGTTCTCTTGTTGATTACTGTTTTATTGCTTATTGTGCGGCTGTGATTTAAAACCTAGTAACGAAGTTGCTAGTGTAAACTGCAAGAAGGAACTTAGGTAAACTTGAACAAAACCCTATTTGAAAATAACCTAAATACAAGTAAACGCTATATTATTCCGCTGCATTTCGTGTTTATACTTTATCGCTACCACGACGACTCTGATCTAAGGGACCAACACCTATCAAGTATGACATAGATGATGAATTGATTATTTCCCAATTTAATTCCTCTTCGTAATGAAACATCAGAAATGTATTATAAACTTCTTTGTTGGACAATTCATAAAGTAGATTAATTAATTACCCATCTCCGCTCGGTCTCAAGATAAATTAACTAACTCCAAAGATCTACAGATTTATCCCTACAATCAATCTCCTTCAGTTACGACAAGAAATCAAATTATATTGTGAAAATCTCTTAACATTGAAAACTATTACAATTACGTCTCAAGTAATCAACTAATTAATCCTAAGATGTGGCCAACAAACTCAAGATTATGAATAAAAACAGATTTCACAAACTACAATGGGAAAGGAAAAATAATTCAATTAATCAAAATATGCATACATTGATAGTTTGAAACCCTAGAATCTGAGGAAGAGATTAGTTACACATATTCAGAGTAATATTCATCATAGAAAAATAAAACCTGATTTGCATAAAAACTTGGGTCTGAATGTCTTCCCACAAAACTCTGTCTTCAAACATAAACTCAAAAAAACTTGGAAATCTCTAAAAATCTTCAATACTAAAATCTCTTAATTACTCTACTGATTTTCACACTAAAAAACGAATTTTACATGGCTATTTATAATAATGAAGGATGTATCAAACAATATCTAGGATTAGATATGTCTTTATCTTCAAATCAGATTCAAATTAGAAATTCCCGTAGTCGCTTCGATCGTGGGAGAATGGCGCCGATCGACGCTAATGAAACACCCTCGTCGATCGATGTGAAATGGCGTCGATCGACGTGAGCTTTGCTGCCTTCGTCGATCTCTCCTTCGTCGATCGCTCCTTCTCCATTTTCCTCTTCGATCGACGAGGCATCCCCATCGATCGACGTGGACCTGGAACTGGAAATCCGACTCTTCTATGTTTTTGACTAAAAACCTGCATGATTCATCAAACACGACATTACGAGCACAAAAGTCAATCCATGCATGAAAAAGACACAAAAACAATCTGAACATCACACAATTAGTCAAAGAACAACTCGATAAGTTGGTAAAAATCCTAACTTATCAACTCCCCCAAACTTAAACCATTGATAGTCCTCGATCAATTCACAGAAAAGAAATCGAATCAAATGCAGATACAAGTGTGCAATGCCTCACAAGCTTCTTTTGCAATCTAAGTGTCACTCATTCATATAAATCATGCGTTCAAAACAAATTCCCATTGTTAAATTATTGAGGAGGAACCTCACATGGCAGTGTTTGCACTCATCGCTCAATCAAGTAAAAGGGCTTGAAATTCACTCATTCAAAGTTTTAGTTTACCTCACCATAGGTTTGACAAATTTCTCATCTCTCCACTGCTTGTTAGTGTGGCTTTTCAGGGAATCAGAAAGGTCTTTATTTGGTTGTAATGTGGCTTACCTAAAAGGTGGGATATTTTTGGCTAAGTGACTTAGAATATAGCCACAAAAAATTTTCTTTTCATGCACAATCTTGTTCCTTCATTTTTTATTTTTATTTTTTGTAATTTTCAGGGTCCTAAACTTTATTTTGACCTTTGTGAACTACAACATATGAATTTTTCTTCTCATTTTTCTCTTCTCTTTTCACTCTTTTTTTTTCTTAAATTTACCCATAGGAACCTCTATTTTTGCACACAACCTCACATCACAATCCAATAATTCACTCCATCCAATAAATCACAATCTCTTGTTCATCAACCCTCCTAATCAAAGAATTTTTTTTTCAAGGCTCAAAGGGGCTACAAGTGAAAATTAAAGGTTAGTATATGGGAGACGGGCTACGAAAGAACATGCCTGAAATCATTTTCACCCTATTACCACACTTAATGCAACTTCAAGAGAGAAATTCATCAAATTCTAGGAAGTAAGTCTAATAACCTTGTCACTCATCAAACGAAAAGATGGCTCAAATTTCTCACAGGGTAGAAATTTTCGTTACTCCTCAATAATTACCCAATTTTGAACAGTTATCATGCAACAATTTACATTTCAAAGATCAACTTATCAAGCAAAACAGCTCCTATCATCGGCTACTCTATCACACAGATTATCATTCTTAATCAGCAAATATCTCGATTACAAATCAACAATTCTATTTCAAGGAAAGATAAGTCATCATTCTCAACACCAACATAATCAAAAGTAGCCTATGTTCAAAAGCTCCTAAAACAATACTCAAGACTATTCAACTCAGAACAAGTACCACAAATCAAGAGTTCAAAACTTATTCAATTCAGAACAAGTACCACAAATCAAGAGTTCAAAAATACTAATTTTGAGTGAAAAGTCTTGCAGAGAGCAATTGTTCACACTGAAACAAAAGAACAAGGATGGTGATGGTTCAGAAAAAACAAAAACGAAAAAAAAACAAAAGAAAAAAATCAAAACTAAAAATAAAGCGGTAAACAAATAAAAACAAAAAAAAAACGTTTCCCTTTTCCGATCCTCTTCCCCCCAAACTTGTTTCACTCGAAGGAGTGGACAAGTTTGAAAGTTAGATTGGAAAAAGGAAACGGTACCTCATTCCTCCTCCGGAGGATCCTCCATCTCTACATCGGGAGAAGGCCACACTGGAAGTCTCCGCCGGCAGTCCTGGCGCTCTCTCTGGCGGCGGAGGTAAACGGAGTCAAGCTGGGTGTTCAGGAGAAGACACTGCATCTGCATGTCGAGGTTTTTGAGCCTCGTGTTCACGTGCTGGCAAAACTCTGTCTGTTTGGTGTGCTCCTCTGAATGCAAAACAGCCTGCTGCTGCATGAACTGATAGATCATCGCCAGATCCACCCCGGAAGATGAAGACTCTCCCGCGAAGTGGCTGAACAACGGGCCACCAGTCTGATCCAGAATCTCCTCTCCATCTCCATCGCGCTCCTCATCCTCGTGCTCCTCCTCGTACTCTGCTGGGGGGTCTGCGGCGGTCGCTGATCCGGCTGAGTCAGCGGTCGGTGGCGAAGTCTGGAGGTGTCGGGTCCTCCACGTGATCTGATAATCTGTGCTCATCAACCAGTTATCACGGAAGTGATAATCTGTGACGCGCGTGAGCTCCCTCTGCAGGAGTGGAAACCTGTCCCCATTGGACATCCGCAGAGACCACCCTGACTCCCGCGGCGAAAGCATCAACATCTTGACCAGCATCCCGGTGCCAAGTCCTCGGCTGTCGTCCTTGAGTGCCTCAATCTGGGTCAAGTCAATGCCCACATACTCCGCAATCGGGGTGATCAAACCCCCACTCCAAATGTTGCCCTTGGTGGCTTTGATTTGATGCCTCCAGTGGTCCATGACCAACGCCACAAAGCTGAATTCGTCCTTCGTCAGCATGCAGTAGATGGCATACAGATCTCCCTCTCTTGCCTTGGTGCTTTCGTGCTGGCCTGTGATGGACACCCCCATGCATCTTTGAATGTAGCGGAAGACCGGGTTGTCAATGGAGGATGCCTTCAAATTCCCCAAGTCAAACTCCCGCAAATGCTCTTTTGCCTCAGCCGCAATCTAGCTCCAGAATCGGGCGATGTCAAAACTCGGGGGAAGGAAACCATCCCCCCTTTTCGGACTCCCCAAATTTCTTCAAGCACATCCCTCGGTATCCTGTAATGTTCATTCAGGAGCTGAAAGGCGATGGTGGTAGGCTCCGCCTCCGGTTGGACCTCATAGACATGGAGGCAAGAAACTCCAGGACGAGCGACAGGTATGTCGGCCACCGTGCTCTCATCCAAGCACTCCAATCTACTCTCTCCAAAAGAGCCTCCACGACAGCTCGAATTCCCAGCCTATCCATTGTCTCGGGACATGGGTAAAGCGTCTGCCGGATAGTGAACTTGGAGCTTGAGAATTTTCTGAAGCGTTTCTCGTAAGCTTGATTGACGAAGGTAGGACGAAAATCCATAATGTACTGCAAGGGTAGTAGGAAAATTGTCAGGGCTCAACAAATAACTTCACAAAATTTCCTAAACATTAATATGACAAAATGTGCAATATTCCACAAAATGCATCTACCCAAGAGAAATTGATTCGACACTCATGCAATTCAAACTTCATCCTAGCATATTTTCAAAAAAAATCGAAAGAGTTCTCCATGAAAATAGCAAGACAAGAAAATCACCCCCCAATTGGAATTATCCCCCAAACTAGCATGTGTCAAATTCAATGAAATCCAAACTACAAATTCACCACAAGCAAGTATATCGACTAGAATGACTAACCATATCGAATAATCATAACGAATAGCAACGAAATCGGCAAAATTACAAAAATGAAAACTAGGGCTCCAAGTTCAATTTTTCTCAAAATCATGCTCAAATCAGTTACTACAAATGAAATAATCGAAGTGGAGAGGTCTAGGATACATACCGTGGGTTGTAGCGGCGAGTTTGAAGAGAAAAAATTCGAGGTGGGTGTTTGGGAGAGTGAGTGAGTCGTGCGTCGTGTGTTTGTGAGGAAAAGAATGAGAAAATTGGGGTTTAAACCTGTCTCTGTCTGGCCTCAGAATTGCTCGCGTCAATCAACGAGGCATCCCCGTCGATCAACGTGGACAAAAATTTCTCGTCGATTGATGAAGAATGACGTCGATCGACGTGGCCAAGAAACACACGTCGATCGACGAAGATTGACGTCGATCGACGTGGCCCCGACAGAGTACTGGACCCGACAAAATTCAAAAAATTACAGAAAATACGAAATTCAAATGACTCGACTTGACTGAATTTAAAATAACAAAAGTAAAGAAAGCAGTAAACGGTTGGGTTACCTCCCAACCAGTGTTTGGTTTTATGTCGCTAGCTCGACAATACCTCTACTTTCACAGGCTATTCAAGTAGTACTTCTCAACTGCTTCGACTTGAAGTGGGGTGTAGTACGGCTTCAGGTTCTGCCCGTTCACTTTAAAGTTCTTCCCATCTTGGCCAGCTAATTCGACTACACCGTTCATTAATTGACAGATCACGGTGTATGGTCCGGCCCACTTTGACTGCAACTTTTCGGGCATGAAGCAAAGATAGGATTTGAAGAGAAAGACCTTGTCATCTGAATGAAAAACATGTGAGCGAATCCTTTTATCGTGGAATCTCTTTGCTCGATTCTTGTAGATGACATTGTTCTCATAAGCTTCATCCCAAAAATCTTCTAGCTCGTTCAATGTCGTGGCGCGTTCTTCTGCAGTCGTCTTCCAATCCAGATTCAATTCTTTCACTGCCCTCCAAGCCTTGTGCTCCATCTCAACTGGATGGTGACAGGATTTCCCGAAAATCAGCTGATACGGTGACATCCCGATGGGCGTTTTGTAGGCAGTGCGGTATGCCCATAATGCCTCATCAAGTATTGCCGCCCAATCCTTTCTTTGCTTCACCGTCTTCTCCAAGATTTGCTTGATTTCTCGGTTGGACAGCTCCGTCAGCCCATTCCCTTGAGGATGATATGGGGTTGTGACTCGGTGTTTGACTCCGTATCTTGCAAGAAGGGTGGCAAGCCATTTGTTGCAGAAGTGGGATCCCCCATCACTTACCAAGGCTCTTGGCGTCCCAAATCTCGTTATGAGCTTTTGCAGGAACTTGATGACCACTTTGGAGTCGTTGGTGACCGTTGGAATGGCCTCAACCCATCGTGACACATAGTCCACCGCCAGTAGAATGTATGAGAATCCTTGGGATGGCGGAAAAGGTCCCATGAAGTCGATCCCCCAAACATCAAAGATCTCGACTTCAATAACCGGAGTCTGTGGCATCTCATCCCTCCACGAGATGTTGCCGGTCCTCTGGCAGCGATCACAACTCGTAATCCATTCACGGCAGATCTCGTAGATAGATGGCCAATAGAATCCGCTGGCCAGAATTTTGAATGCGGTCCGGTTAGCTGAATGATGGCCGCCACTAGGAGAAGAATGACAGGTTTCGAGGATTTGTAGCCACTCGGACAGGGGCACACAGCGGTGAATGACGCCATCAGCACATCTACGCCAAAGATAGGGATCCTCCCAATAGTAGAATCTGACGTCGTGCAGAAACTTCTTCTTTGCATATGGAGAAGAGTCCGGAGGAAGCACGCCGCCAACCAAGTAGTTGGCGAAATCTGCATACCAAGGAGTTTTGGACTCGTACGTCTCTTTCAAATCCCTAAGGGCGTAGATCTGTTCGTCGGGGAATGTTTCTCGGATTGTCATCTGCTGATAATCCCCTTCGACTGGTGGCTCGAGTCGTAACAAGTGATCGGCAATCACATTCTCGCTCCATTTTCTGTCCTTAATCTCCAAATCAAACTCTTGCAGCAACAATATCCACCGGATCAGTCTAGGCTTGGCATCTTGCTTTGCGAACAGGTATCTGATGGCTGCATGGTCGGTGTAGACAATCGTCTTTTAGCCTATCAGATAAGGCCAGAACTTGTCAAAGGCATACACAACCGCGAGCATCTCTTTCTCCGTGGTGGTGTAGTTGCATTGCGCCGGATTCATGTTTTTGCTAGCGTAGTGAATCACATAGAAGAGTCTTCCTTTCAGTTGTCCCAAGACTGCCCCAACAGCATAGTCGCTGGCGTCGCACATTAATGTGAAGGGCTCATCCCAATTTTGCGTGGTCAAGACAGGCGCAGTCACCAGTGCCTCTTTCAGTCTCTCAAATGCCTTCAAGCACTCGTCATCAAAAACGAAGAAAACATCCTTCTCTAGCAGATTGCACAAGGGCCGAGATATCTTCGAGAAGTCCTTGATGAACCTCCTATAGACTCCGGCGTGGCCTAGGAAACTTCGGACTACTTTGACATTTGTTGGTGGTGGCATCTTCTCAATGGCTATAACTTTGGCTCGGTCTACTTCAAGTCCTTCAGCTGATACTCGATGACCCAACACAATCCCTTCTCGCACCATGAAGTGGCATTTCTCCCAATTGAGGCATAGGTTTGTCTTGGTGCATCTCTCGAGTACAGTAGCCAAATTCTGCAAACAAACATCGAATAAGCTACCGAAAACTAAGAAATCATCCATAAATACCTCCATGACATCTTCGATCAAGTCGTGGAAGATTGCCATCATGCATCTTTGGAAGGTAGTCGGTGCATTGCATAATCCAAAGGGCATCCGTATGTAGGTGAATACTCCGTATGGACAGGTGAATGCAGTCTTGTGTTGATCTTCAGGCGCCACAACTATCTGGTTGTACCCTGAGTAACCATCAAGAAAACAATAGAAAGGGTAACCGGATAATCTGTAACCATCAAGAAAACAATAGAAAGGGTAACCGGATAATCTATCAAGCATTTGATCAATGAAGGGAAGAGGAAAGTGGTCCTTGCACGTGGCGGTGTTTAAGGCTCGGTAGTCAATGCAAAATTGCCATCCCGTGATTGGTCTTATCGCAACTTCCTCTCCATCATCATTCTTTACTATCTGCATCCCCCCTTTCTTGGCTACTACTTGTGTAGGGCTCACCCACTTGCTATTGGAAATTGGGTATATCATGCCATGGTCTAGGAGTTTGAGAACCTCCTTCTTTACGGCTTCTTGCATGATGGGATTTAGTCGTCGATGTGCTTGTCTCTTTGGTGTGGCATCCTCTTCAAGGATGATCTTGTGCATGCAAAGCGAAGGGCTGATCCCCTTGATATCCCCCAAAGTCCATCCGATGGCGGACTTGTATCTCCGTAGAACTTGTAGTAGTTTGTCCAACTCCCCCTGTGTAAGATAGGCAGAAACAATAACAGGGTAAGTGTCATTAGAACCCAGAAATGCGTACCTGAGATGTGCCGGAAGTGTCTTGAGTTCCAGAAGTGGTGGATCAGAGCTGGAGGCCGGCTTTTCCAGATCAGCGTCGATCGACGAAGATGCTCCATCGATCGACGTGAGTTTCAAAGCAGCGTCGACCGACGAGACAGTGGCGTCGATCAACGTATGCCTTCCCTCATGTTTTTCTGGCTGGTTCTGGCAGTAGTGGCTAGGCAGTGGTTCTCTCCTGGTTTCTTTTTCTCGAGTTATCTCCTCGAACACATCCAGCTCCACGACCAGATCCAAAATCTCCCTGTCTGCTTCACCCAGATTTGTTGACGAGAACAGCGAGTGTTGCAGGCAGTTTTCCAGAAAGTCTGGTTCACTTTTGAGAGAGGCGAAGGGGGAAGACATTACCGGGCTGAAGCAGTTGATCATGTGGCATTCTTCTTGATAGCTTCCTTCATTGTGCTTCTGCATTACCTTATAGATCGAGAATGTGACTGACTCGTTGTTCACCCGAAATGTCAGTTTGCCATCTCAAATGTCGATCAATGCCCCTCCGGTCTTTAAGAATGGTCTTCCAAGGATCAGAGAAATGTTGCGATCCTCTTCCATATCGAGCACCACGAATCGGCTGGAATGATGAAGTCTTTTACCTTCACCAGCACATCTTCCACGATGCCTTTCGGGTAAGATAATGATCGATCGGCCATCTGAAGCGAGATTGTTGTGCGCTTGATGTTTCCGATCTTCAACCGCTTGAAGATTGACAGCGGCATCAGATTGATCGATGCTCCTGAATCGCAGAGAACTTTCCCAAAGGTCTCACCTCCGATGATGCAAGAGATTGTGAAGGAACCCGGGTCCTCCCTTTTGATTGGCATCTTCTTTTGAATAATGGCGTTGTATTCTTCGAACAGGTTGATCGTCTCATGCTCCAAGAAGGGTCTTTTCTAAAAGACCATGTCTTTCAGAAACTTGATATATCCAGACATCTCTTGCAGGGCTTCGACCAATGGAATGTTGATATGCACCTTCTTCATTGTTTCCAGGAATCGTGCATACCTCTCGTTCATCTTTGTCTTAGTAAACTGCTGCGGATATGACAAAGGCAATTTCTTCAGAGGTAGAACGGGAGCGGGCGTCGATCAACGAGGATCAGCATTGATCGACGTGGCCTTTGGTGTTGCATTGATCGACGGGATTTCGTCTGCGACGGCTTCTTCATCCTGCTCGGCTTCTCCTTCCTCTCGGGTATCTTTCCCTGCCTGCTTTGGCCCTTCATATGATTTTCCCCCTCTCAGAGTTATGGCATTCACTTGGTTCCTCTGATTCTGGTTCTTGGGGTTGACCTGAGTGTTGCTCGGGAGTGGTCCCGGCTTGTGTTTAGTTCCAAGGGCATCGACAATCTGGCTGACTTGGTTCTCTATGATCTGCACATGCTTCTGCATCTGATCAACCTTAGTGTTCACGCCCGAGATTTCTTGCTTTAGCTTGGCTACCGTATCAGTGGAGCCTTCCATGAATTTAGCCAAAATCTCCTCGAGATTTGGCTTCTTCTTCTCCATAACTGCCCCATCTTGTACGGCAAATCCCGGTGGTGGCTGCTCCGCGGCTTGAGGGTTTGCGTAGGAAAATCCAGGGTGATTCCTCGCATGATTATAATTATAGGGCTGGTTATGCTGTTGATTGTGTTGCTGATATCTTCCTCGGTAGTTGTTTTGATAACCGCCCCTTTGGATGAAGTTTACCTCTGCACCATCCCCCTCAGGTGGAGCTTGCACTTTCTCAACTGCAGTGTAGCGAACTCTTCCTTCAGCTTTTTCAGCTCGGTTGCCAAATCAGGTTGTTCGGCAACTTTCTCCACCACTTTCTCGATTGCTTTCACAGGCCGAGTTCGGCTTGAGGACCACCGTTGAGTGTTGTTGGCCATCTTTTGGAAGAATTCCATGGCTTTCTTTCCGCTTTTCGTCATGATGGTGTCTCCCAATGTGGTGTCCACCAACTTGACAGTCTTCTCATTGAGTCCCTCGTAGAATGCTTCTACTTGTTCTCCTGGCGGAAAACCATGTCCGGGGCAAGATCTCAGTAGCTCTTTGAATCGCTCCCATGTCTCACTGAAGCTCTCATCGGGTCTTTGAGCGAACCTGATGATTTCTTTCCTTCTCTGCCTGATGACATTCGAAGGGAAGAAGTTTTCCAGAAACTCATTCCTCAATTCAGTCCATGTGCTAATACTTCCCTTGTCCAGTGCAGTGAACCAAGACTGTGCCTTATCCCTCAGAGAGAATGTGAACAGACGCATTCGGATGGCACTCTTGCTGACCCCTCCAATTTTGACAGTATTGCAGAGCATAAGGAACTTATCCAGATGTGCGTAAGGATCCTCAGTGGCTCTTCTTCCGAATTGATTTTGTTGCACCATCTGCACCAATCCGGTCTTCAGCTCAAAATTGTTGGCATTGATGCCAATCTTGAAGTCTCTCTCCCTGAACCGAGGTTTATATCGGTTTTGCATGGCCTCCTCTTCTTCCTCATCGTCAGATTCCTCTGGCGGATACGGGTTGTCATCCTCTTCATGATCGGGATTATCCTCAAACAGTGGGTTACGGCGAAGATCCCTTCCATTCGGATTGTTCCTCTCGAGGTCCCTTTCCAGATTCAGCTGTTGGATTTGTGCCCTCATAGCTTGAACTTCTTGGAGAAGCACAGCTTGCTCCTCTGCAGTTAGCATTGGCGGAGGTGGTTGAACAATTGGCGGTGGTACGTTATCGTCCATCGCTTGATTACTCGAGCTTTCCTGAGCACGCATATCCCTTCGAATCTTTCTGCAAGTGGCTTCAATGTCCGGGTGATAATAAAGCGGGTCCTTTCCTCTAGCTCTCGTACTCATGCTCTACCTGTACAGCAAAGGAGGTAGTGAGGTAAGACTGAAAATAAAACGATGCAAACTGAAATAGAAAAAAATTGAAAATCTGAAAACACTACGGCGTCGATCGACGTGGAAGTAACAACTGAGTTGATCGACATGAATGTCACGTCGATCGACATGAATGTCACGTCGATCGACGTGAACGACAAAAGGTACGAAAATTTGAAGAAAAGTACGAAATTTACAGCCTAAATCAGTATTTCAATCACAGATTCAATAGTAAGATTAATTCTATTCACTCCCCGGCAACGGCGCCAAAATTTGATCACTAAATTATTTAACAGCAACTTAGCAGAGCTAATAATATAGCGGCAAATGAAAATTATCGATCCCACAGGGAATGAAGTAATGAAAAACCTTAAGTACTAAATTAGAAGTTCTCAAAACACTGGTTAGGAGAATCAAATTGTTGGGTTTTGGTTGTTTTGAAAATCGTAATACTTGCAAATAAAAAGTAAACAGGAAATTAAAATACTGTGGATGAAAACGATTATGAGAAGTACAGATTCCAGGGATATCTACCTATCAAGTATGACATAGATGATGAATTGATTATTTCCCAATTTAATTCCTCTTCGTAGTGAAACATCAGAAAGGTATTATGAACTTCTTTGTTGGACAATTCATAAAGTAGATTAATTAATTACCCATCTCCGCTCGGTCTCAAGATAAATTAACTAACTCCAAAGATCTACAGATTTATCCCTGCAATCAATCTCCTTCAGTTACGACAAGAAATCAAATTATATTGTGAAAATCTCTTTCCATTGAAAACTATTACAGTTATGTCTCAAGTAATCAACTAATTAATCCTAAGATGTGGCCAACAAACTCAAGATTATGAATA
This sequence comes from Plectranthus barbatus, assembly GCA_026898455.1. Lineage (NCBI taxonomy): Eukaryota > Viridiplantae > Streptophyta > Magnoliopsida > Lamiales > Lamiaceae > Plectranthus > Plectranthus barbatus. The sequence continues at coordinate 22,443 of JAPKLW010000040.1, read as the reverse complement.
AACACAAATTTCACAAACTACGAAGGGAAAGGAAAAATGATTCAATTAATCAAAATATGCATACATTGACAGTTCAAAACCCTAGAATCTGGGGAAGAGATTAGTTACACATATTCAGAGTAATATTCATCATAGAAAAATAAAACCTGATTTGCATAAAAACTTGGGTCTGAATGTCTTCCCACAAAACTCTATCTTCAAACATAAACTCAAAAAAACTTGGAAATCTCTAAAAATCTTCAATACTAAAATCTCTTAATTGCTCTACTGATTTTCACACTAAAAAATGAATTTTACATGGCTATTTATAATAATGAAAGATGTATCAAACAATATATAGGATTAGATATGTATTTATCTTCAAATCAAATTCAGATTAGGAATTCCCGCAGTCGCTTCGATCATGGGAGAATGGCGTCGATCGACATTGATGAAACACCCTCATCGATCGATGTGAAATGGCGTCGATCGACGTGAGCTTTGCTGTCTTCGTCGATCTCTCCTTCTCCTTCGTCGATCGCTCTTTCTCCATTTTCCTCGTCGATCGACGAGGCATCCCCATCGATCGACGTGGACCTGTAACTGGAAATCCGACTTTTCTCTATTTTCAACTAAAAACCTGCATGATTCATCAAACACGACATTACGAGCACAAAATCCAATCCATGCATGAAAAAGACACAAAAACAATCTGAACATCACACAATTAGTCAAAGAACAACTAGATAAGTTGGTAAAAATCCTAACTTATCAGCAGGTTCCTTCTTCTCCACTGGACCAGTCTACTACGTAATGACCTCCCTTTCTGATTCCTCTGATCTTGGTCTTGTTGGTCAGCTTGTCTATGTGTGGTACTCTGATTCTTCAAAACTGACAATGTAGCCACTCTCGCTCAACTGGCTGATGCTTAGAAGATTGTGCTTCAGGTTGGTGACTAAGGACACGTTCTGAATGATGATCCCATTGTGCTCCACGCATCCTTTTCCAACTACTCGACCTTTGGTCTTGTGCCCAAAAGTGATAGATGGTCCTCTGCACATCGCAAGATTATTAAGTATCTCCATTTCTCCTGTCATGTGTGCTGAGAACCCGCTATCCAAGATCCATGATCTTGCTTTCTTCTGAGAACTCTGTCCCCGCAAGATAGAAAATTTCATTTAGGTCCCCGCATCCTTTCGGGTCCTGCAAAGTCAATTTTCTGGATCCATCCTTCTTGTATCCAAACTTGTTTCACTCTTATAGTTCGTGAAACTGAATCACTCTTTAGTGATTGGTTAACCTTTCTTCTAAAATAATGTATGCCGTTTGAATGCATGTTAGGAAAGGTTGTGGTGTGTGAACTCTTTCTGAAACTGTTGTTCCTGAAAGAGTCTCGAGAAACTATTCTCGGGTGATTAGCCGTCATAGTATTTTGAGAGTAAAATTGTCTCAACTCAGGCCTCGAATAGGTGTTCCTCCTATTCGGATAACTGTTATGATGAAACTGAGTTCTATCATAACTTCTCAGATTGATATCCGGTTGTCGAACTGAGTTCCTCGTAACCTTTACATGTTGCTTAGTCGTTCTTGTTGGTAGAACTGGATTTCTTGCATATGGAACATTACGCTTATCCAGTTTTGAAGAAAAGTCAGTTTTCTTCTCGACAGTTGGTTTGTACAGTTTACAAACTATGTGAATTCCCTGTCGAGGTGCCAGTTTGGAGTCAGTTTTTGACCAACATTTGGTCTTCTCATTTTGCTTAACTGGCTCTCTGGGTATGACTTTTCATTTTTCCAACACCATGCCTGAACTAGGTTTGGCTTTGACAGAGCCTAAAAATGTTTTCTTAGCTCTAGAAACAGATGCATGTTTGCTCAAAACCTTTTCATTTTGGTGCTCCATAAATCCAATTTTGTGTTTATCGGATGGTTGTTTTTTACCATTTAAAATTTCATCTAATTTTCTGGAGCTCCTTTTGAAAGTACATTCACATTTTACAGGCTCAGTTTTCTTCAAGGAATCACATTCTTGTGAAATATTTTCAAAATCTTTAAGGAGTTTTGAATGTTCTTCCTTGAGTTTTTCAAAGTCCTCACTGATTGACCTCGTCTTTGTGACTTCCTCGGTCAAAACTGAAATCTCTGATTTTAGTGAGGCATTTTCACTAACTAATGCATCCTTAATCTCATGAAATTTTTCTACCTCTTTAATAATATTTTCAAGAGAAACATCTTCTGAATTTGAGCGACAAAATTCAGAGTCTTCTTCAAAGTAAGTAGATGCAAGAGATGAGGGTAGATGAGTTGTTACCACTATCTCGCAGTTTGAAGTGTTGTCTTCTTTGTCGGTAACATCTCCATCAATAGCTGCCATGAAGGCAAGGAGTGCTTCCTCATCATTCTCATCCTCAGACGTGTAATAGTCGTCATCATGGTTTGGCACGTCTGGCACTTCAGTTCTTGTGAGCATTGCTTGGGCCACAGCTTTAGATGCTCTCCTTTCAAACACCTTCTTCAGTCTGTCTCTCTCCTCTTGAGAGACTAGAGGCCATTCGTACTTCAGGTGATCTGGAGAGTTGCATTCGTAGCACGTACGTGGCTCTCTCTTTGTGAACCTTTGCTCACTGGACTGAACTTCCTTCCCTTTTCCTTTAGCCTTCTCGAGGAGTACAGTCAGGTTTCTAATCTGTTCCTCCAGTTTGGCAACTGACAGGTCAGTTTCCTTTTCTGAACTGAGGTGGAGGTATCCTTTGCTGGTGAGGGTTGGTAGGCAATTTTCTCGCACTGAACTGGCCTCTTCTGTCGCCTTTGGAAGTCTCTCTTTACTAAGAATGCGACATCATCATTTGCTGCTAAATTCGGGGTTCTAGCAGCTTCGTTCTTGTTCACCATCTGAATATCCCATTCATGGGCTTGAAGTTCGGCAAACAGCTCTTTGGTTGACATCTTCGAGAGATCCATGGTCTTTAAACTGGTGGTTTTCACAAACCAGTCTTCCTTGGGCATTCTAGGAAGAATTTTGGCGTTCATGTCAACCACACTTTCTTCTTTTCTCAGATTTTTCATCTCGCTGACAATGGCGTTGAACCTTGTTTCCATTGATTTGATCATTTCGCCAGGCAGCATCTGGAAAGATTCATATTTGTCAACGCACATTTGTTTCTTATTGAGTTTCATCGCTTCAGTTTCCTTAGTAAGCTCGTTGATCCAATCCCACAGTTCTTTAGCACTGTTGTTCTCTATAGCTTCGTCCATGAGAGATTCTGGGAGAGATTGCATGATCATTTCTTGAGTGATGGGATCAAGGTGATGACGTTTCTTGTCTTCAAGTGTCCATTCTTCCAGTGTCTTATCTACCATTTGGACACCACCTTGGCTATCTTCTCCCGCGAGCTGGATGTTAATCTTCTGGATCTTCAGAGGTCCATTCTTCAAGACTTCATCTATTTTCGGATTATGAGCTCTCAGTTGAATGAGACACCTCTTTTTCGATACCTCGAACTTCTCTGGATTGTACTTGGGAAGACTTGGAAAATTCATCATTATCTTATAATCTGCTCGCTATACAAACTTAACACAATAGATTAGAGTGCAAGGAATATGGATTCGGTCCTAAGCGACTCAAAACAGGATAGTCTAGAAAGACCGACCTGCTCTGATACCACTTGTTGGTCCCAGATCAGAGTACGTATAATGTGCAATGGAAGTTTTTACAGGCAGTTGCACTCTAAAACTGGGGGGTCAGTTTTCCATTTTAGGATTATGAAAACTGTGTTAGCCGAGCAGTTTTAAATAGATAGTTTTCAGATATACACTTCAACACTTTAGAGAAATGTTGAAGGTTTCAAACTCAGTTTGGAACTGTGTAAGATAAAAGTGCGAAAAACTGTAAATGAGGCAGGATATTTATAGTGGTTCGGAGCCTGAAATCCTACGTCCACTCTTCAGAAATTAATCTGATAATTCACTAAGAAGATGAAGTTTACACTCCTCACGATCGATAGCCAATCACAACGAAAACCACAGTTCACAACAAACTGGAGCACTCGCCCAGGTAGATGATCTTCACTCCTTCTTCAGTTCTGAGAAGAGAAGCCAGGTGGCACCTTTAAGTCTTCTCAGAACTAGCAGTCGTCAAAAATGGATTGAGGACAAACCTCCCTTCTCCTTTTCCGGTGGCTGGATGGTTGAATTCTTCCTTAAATGTACGCTGGTTGGCAAAAGCCCGTAATAACCTGTTCCTCGTCTCAGAACCAGGTTGCTATGTTCTTACTTGAAAAGTAAGAACACCAAGAAAGTAGATTAAGTCAAAAGACTTAATCCTCGTGTACACAAGGTCACACGGTGAATCTCTGAAGACTCCTTAAGCAATAAAGCCTCGTGTTCAATAAATGAACCACGAAGTTAATGTCTTTCACTTGAAAGCTTTAAATGCTTTGAGCTATGAATTCGGTAGAGTAACGACAACGTTTTTTAGTGTTGATTCTCTCTTGTCTCTCTGGTTCTTCTGCTATTTATAGTTGGAGATTTGAAAATAGCCGATAGAGACAACTCGTATGATATCCAATCAATGGCCATCCTTCTCTGTAAAGTAGACCTGCTCATTTGCCTTTTCTGATCACTGCTATGCTTTTTGTAGGCTCAGTTTGTACTTTTTGTGTTAGATTCGAACAACGTTGTACTTCAGTCATAACTGAGTGTATCTTCGTTCCTTACCATTGATTCTTCAATGCTCTTTTATGACTATTCAGCATCTTGTCTTTCACGTGTTTCTTTGACGTGAAGCTATCCTGGTCTGAAACTGTTAGCGCCTCTCGACGGTTTCTTTATGAAAACTGTGTCCACAATTTTCTTTGTTATACGATCCTTGACAATTAAAACTGTCTGCACAGTTTTTCTCGTCCATTACTCTGCACAGTTTTTCATCTATTACTCTGGACAGTTTTCTCGTCTGGACGGTTTCCACTTCATAAACTGTTCCACAATTTTTTGGCAGTTTTCTTCTCCTAGACTATTACAACTCGATCATCCTATACAAGGATTACATGAGGTAATAACTCTAAGGCCTAGACTTTGGTACGCAGTTTTGACACATTAAAACATCAAATTAAAGGTGGGATCTCTACATCCATACCTAACAGGTTGTCTACACTATATTTTCCACACGCGGCCAGATCTTTTCTATGCAGTTGGAGTTGCCAACAGATTTATGGAGAGGCCTACGGAGATGCATCACAAGACAGTGAAGCAAGTGCTACGATATATTCGAGGCAATATGCACTTCGAACTAGTGTTTCGAAAAGAAGAAGGAGGTGATGAAGAGATAATGGTTATTCTGACAGTGATCTTGCAAGTGACCTAGATGATTGAAAAGCGCAGGAGGCATGGCATTCTACATCAATGATTGTCTTGTCTCGTGGAACTCGCAGAAGCATAAGATAGTTGCATTTTTACGTGCGAAGCAGAGTTCATGGCAGCAGCAGCGGCAGCATGTCAAGCGCTATGGTTGAAAGCATTGTTGTTGGTTCGAGATCAAACACAGTGAAGCTCTTCATTGACAACAAGTCTGCACTCGCACTAATGAAGAATATAGTCCTCCATGATCGAAGCAAGCACATCGATGAATAATGTGTCGAAGCATGTCAGATTGAGGTAGAGTTTATTCGAACCGATGAGCAAAAGACCTATTCACTAACAAAATCCTTAATAGCACCAAAATTAGTAGTGATGCGACATTTGCTCGGAGTTAGAGACCTCGAACCACTCAAGTAGTAAGGGGGATAATGTTGAAGATTTACTCCTTGATCTAAGGAGATTTGTTTCCTTATCTAGTTTGGAAAAGAATCTAATCTAATTAGGAAGATATAGATATATTATAAATTATCTTATTTTTTTTGTTTATCTATCCTAGTTTTATTATAAATAGGAGTAGTAGTTTTCATTGTTTAGAGTAGAAATTAATTCAGTTTTCATAGAGTTTTGTAATAGTTGGTTACAAGAAATAAACTCATACCCTTCATATTTTCCTTCTTCTTTCTTCGTATTTTTCATTGATTGTTTATAATTTTTAGGTCAAGAGGGCCAATATTTATAATAATTTTTATTATTTAATATTAATATTAAAACATCAATTAGTTAAAAAAATAATAAACAATTCAATTATTTTATTTTATGTTTACTTTATCGCTTTTATTTTTTATTTCATAAAATTATAATTATTGTTTTTTTTTTAATATTTCATGTTATTGTATTAATATTTTTCTATGATATTTATGAGTATTATTTTATTCATATTATTTGTTGTTATTTATATTTTTTATATTAAAACTTTAATGCATTATTAACACATAAATTTAACAAATCAAATATAAAATGATTCCCAAACCTAACAAATAAACCAAACAATTTTATTGGAATGGTTAAAGTCATACCCATTCTCTATAATTTCATACTCATAGTCATAGTGATTCCTAATAGTTATACCAAATTCCTCCTAAATGAATCAAATTTGAGCTTTATAGTATTCAACTTGTGAGCTCGCGCTTAAGCTCGTTTGCAAAAAATTAATATTTGACAAACTTTTTATTCAGTTTATTATTTTTAAGTAAAATTGTTTTTAAGTATACATGTCATATTATCTAGAATAAAGTAATATTTTCTTTAAAAAATAATAAAATTTTCAAATAAAATATAAGTTTAGAAACTTTATTATGAATCAATTAAGTTTGTGAAATTTAAAGTATTTGATAAAACAACTCAAAGCTTAACTCGATAATAAACAAGTTAAACTTGAGTAAGATACCATTTGGCTCGGTTCAATTATATCGTTAAATATTAATAATCAATTCGAATTAAATTTGTTATGACTATAGTATGTCTAGGTCAATCGAATCAAAAACAGACAAGCTATATCCAGTTTTATGTGGTACTAACTAACTACTAATACATGGAATGAGTCAACTGAACTTTATTATAGTGAATGTGAATGTGAATGTGATGAAGAAGGATGTTGCAAACTTCCTCTCACCAGCAGGTTTATAGATTTCAAATTTTTAGTAACAAAATTTAATTGATACTAATTATAAGAAAAAATAAAAATTCATAGAAAATCGTGTTAGCTGTTCATTGGAACATATTGTGTATTTACTTATGCAAAATACTTTTATCAATATATGAACTTTTTTTTGTGAATTTTAAAATGTCATTTTCTAATTAGAAGTTGTCATAAAACTGGCCATTTGTAGTCTATCCTTTTAACTTCTTAATTATGATTTGTTGAGGTTTCATATTCAATTTCAAATCCACTTAGCTTTTCATGAATTAATTTTATTTCACTATTTTCTGGAAGGTGATTGATTGTGCATTAGTGCTCTATGGCCACATGAATGGGCTGAGAGATATTTAATGTAGGCAAAAACTTGCTTTAGGCACGTCTAAATGATTTAGGCGGGTTTTATTCATACCCAAATGGGTTCACTCATCTCAAATAGAGTTTATTAATCCCTAATTAGGGTATATTAGATGGGTTTGACTTGGGTTAATGGATAAAACTCGCCTAAACCGTTTAGGCGTGTCTAACCTGAGACCTTCTCTTTAATGTAACATCCAAAACATTGCCACTAACACTTTAAAATTGATAATGAACACATAAAAGTCTCAAGAGATTTTATTTCTTGTGAAATTGATGATAGGATTAGGAATAGGTCAGGTTATTTGATAAGGACCTTCAACGTAACTAACTATAGTCTAGATTAGATTAAGCGTGTTCCATAAAGAGGTTAGATTAAAAAAGCTCATTTAGTTAAGAACTTAAGCCTAGACTTTAGAATAAGTTTACTAAGCTTAAATAATAATAATACATTATATAATTGATTAAATATATTTATTATATAAAATTAAAATAAATATTAATAATATAGAAGTGAAAAATATTATTTGTCACAAAAATAAAATATATATTATAAATATAATGTAGGTTAAAATATGACTAAAAATCAAGTCTACTTTATTATTAAAAAAAAGGCTTAGTATAAATAAAATGTTAGACTAAGTCTCTTCAAATTATAGAAGACTTAGGTGGTCATAGTTTAATGTATGTTGTGAATTGAAGCGATTGCAGACACAAATAACTAACAGAAAATACAAGAACACAAAGAATTATAGTGGTTCGAGCGTAAGCTCTACGTCCACTCTTCAAGCCTCCTCGGTGATGATATTATTATGGTGAAAAAAATACAAAGTATGTGACAATTACAATTGGTGGGGAGCAGGGGTATATAGGGAGATATTCCTAATCACATAAGGAATATAAAACCTAGACATGGTAGTATATATTTAAACCTAAATCTATCTAAAATAGATTTATACCTATCCAAATCTAATACTAATAAGGATAAAATCTTGTCCAACAAGGAAACAAGATATACACAATATATTTTCCATATCTATCCAACTCGAACTGCTCCTCGAGTTCCTCGACCTACACAGCTCGACCCACTTTACCGGACTAGTCTCCTCGACCCACTCAAACTACATCCTCGAGTTATATTGAGACTACTCCAACAAAGTAGTTAAAGAATGGAATAATAAACATAGTTTAAATTTGATTTAGAAAATAAAGTTATGTTGAATATAAATATACTCGAGTTTCTATCACATCGATTAAAATACAAGGTAATACTTCCTCTGTCCCGTTGAAGTAGTCTCACTTCCCATTTTTGTTTGTTCCATAAATTAGTCTTACTTTCCTAAAATGACAAACTTTTTCACACTCACTAATAAAATATCAATTTACTGCACTCACAACTCTTAATCTCCGTGCCGAAAAAAAAAGGGACTACTTATAAGGGACGGAGGGAGTATAAGTTATCAAAAGACAAACATATTTTTATCCACTATAATTAATTACTATCCAACCTACTTCCAATATATATCATTCCTTTTGAGAATTTTATTTCGAATTAGTTCATTACAATATACTCCCTCCGTCCTGGTTTAATTGTCCCGGATTGATCGGGCACAATAACCAAGGAGTATGAGTGTAAAGTAAGTTGAGTGGAATTAATATTTTATTGTTGAGTGTGAAAATTTTACCTTTTTAGGTAATGAGACAATTGAAGTAGAACAGACGAAAAATGAAAGTGGGACGGAGGGAGTATATTGTAATTTACTCCCTTTGAATCGTGCATCTAAAAACTAGGTTTCCATTTGTTAGAATTCGACCCTTACTTTTAGTTAAGCAAATTAACCTCTTTTTATGTTGCTATAAAATTTAAGGGCGTACATAGAATTTGAGTATTATGGGAACTTAATTTTTATTTTGTGAAATTTTAATTTTTTTAAAAAAATATACATGTATAAAAAGATTTTCTAACATGCCGTGGATGCGGCCAACCCCAAGTCGTTAATAATTATGTCCCTGAAATTCAACTTCATTACATTCTCAAAAAAAAAAAAAAAAAATTCAACTTCATTAGGCATTTTTTGGATTGCTAGGGATTTAGGCGGTTTAGGCGCAATTAGGGGTGTAATCGAATCGAGTCGAGCTGAGTAGTATCGTGCTCAAGTTTGACTCATTTAGTATCGAGTCGAGCTTCGAACTTTTTGTCGAATATTTTGAAGTTCACGAACTTTATCGAGCCTAAATAAACTTTATAAATTTAGAATATATTTAAAATATCCATAATTATTTTGAATAAAAGGTTATTTATTTCTAAATTAATATCATATTCATGCTCAAATTCTAAATTTTCTCATTATTAGAGAGACTTATCATTATTGTTACTCTTAAATTATGAAAGATATTACTTTTATAAAATTATTTATTTTATATTTCTTACTAATTTTAACTAACAAACTTGCTTACAAGTTGAATACTATGATGTTCAAGTTTGGTTCGTTTAATAAATGAACTTCTCTAAACGAGCTCGAACGAGGTTTTATCGAATCGAAATTCGAGTAGCTCACAAACAGTTTGTCTCATTTACAGCTCTAGGCGCAACCAATCGACTAGGCAACAATTTTATAATTTTTTTAAAAGTTTAATTAAACTTTTAATATTTTAAAATATTATAAATAATTAATTAATATACCGATTATTTATTATTTGAATCTTGTCTAAATCGCCTAGGTGCTAAGCTCCTCCGAATACCTAACCGGTGCCTACCTAGTTTTCAACCTCGATTTTTACAATATGGACTCCAATACAACAATTATAAAATACAAAATTACAAATAAATAATTTTGGAAATGCTGTAATGACATATACTTGAAAGATAATTTAAAGGTAAAAATATTATTTTTGCCCTTATAACCTCGTATTTTCAATTTTTGACTTTTTTTTCCCTCTCTTGCCACAGAAAATTTCATATCCTGGGTTTTTTTTTTCCCTTTTTCAATAAATTTCTACGTGTTTTCTCACAGCTTTTTTTTTTTTCCAAAAATATGATACATATACTCATTCGTTTTAAAAAATCTTAATGTGATCCGTCTAAAATCTTTTTTTTTTCCCTCAAATATATATAGTTCTTCGTAATAAGAATTTATTTTCTTTTCTCGAAAGTAGTAATGTTTTAGTTTGCTGGGAATTCTTTTTTTTTCTGTTTCCTTTTCTATTTTGATTTTTCTTTGAATATTATTCCATGATAATTAATTTCCCTTGGTTTTATGGAGGGGTTGAGGAGGTGGGGATTTAATTTTTATAGACTTTTTCAAAAATTAGGAAGTTTAGGGGTAAATTAGTCTATTTATAAATAATACTCCCTCCGTCCCTCCCGAATTGTCTCACTTTTCTTTTTTGTTTGTCCCACTTCATTAGACTCATTTATAAAAATAATAACTTTTTCACACTCAACAATAAAATATTAATTTCACTCAACTCAGTCAACAGTCACAGTCTTTGGTTATTGTGCTCGATCAAAATGGGACAATTAGACCGGAACGGAGGGAGTATATGATTTTGCTGAAATATATATTAGGTACTGATCTATGTTGAAAAATTGAGATATTCATATATTCAGCTCACTAATTAAATGTCTCAATCTCTTTAATCTGGTCCCGGCCACCTCCACGTTAGCTCGTCATTTCATAATCAAAATTGAAATAAATCAATTTAAGATTCAAAAGATATATTTTTTCAATTTAGAATCCGAAAGATCATAACTTTTTTAATCAAGGATATATATTCAGGTCTTGGACGGATAGTTCTATGATAGCAAATTCTCAGATGAGACGGTCTCATCATTTTTATTGTGAGACGAATTTAATGAAATGATGTGTTTCTTTATTACAAATGATGTCTCACCATTTCTATTGTGAAACGAATTCAATGAAATGATGTGTTTCTTTATTGCAAATGATGTATTTCTTTGTTGCAAATAATGTAATTTTTAAAAATAAAATGATGTATTTAACTTATTGAAATGATATATTAAGGTCCGTCTCACAATAAAAAAATGGTGAGACCGTCTCTCAGGAGACCAATTCTTTTTCGGGTCCTAAATCTATGATTAAAGAGTTGGTCTCCTGAGAGACGGTCTCACCATTTTTTTTAATTATGAGACGGACCTAAATACATCATTTCAATAAGTTAAATACATAATTTCATTTTTAAAAATTACATTATTTGCAACAAAGAAATACATCATTTGCAATAAAGAAATACATCATTTCATTAAATTCGTCTCACAATAAAAATGATGAGACCGTCTCATCTGAGAATTTGCCATGATTAAATTATCTTTTCAAATGTTAAAATCTTGGCATTATACTGCGTGATATTATTAAGGTTGTATTATAATATTTGAACATGGTGCTAATGCTAAAATATATTGAGTTGATATAAAAATGAAATTATTTGACATATTCCACTACAATAATTATGTATTAATGGATGCATACCAGAAATATTGGATATTGAGTTATTACAATAAAGACAATCATTATCATATAATAAAGAACATATATTGATAAAATCAAACACAAAAAAGTAATAGAGATTTGGCCTATCATAATTGGGCAGATGAATTAGGATTTTGGAGGTTTGCTTTAATTTAGTAGTTGGTTTATTGATGGTAAAGGAAGCCAAAAAAAAGTAGGAAGCGATGGCCTTTAAAAAGGGGTGATCCCAAAATCTTCAACTCACTCTCTACACCATTCATACAATACAAAACCAAACCTAACCATATCTCTCTCTCTCTCTCTCTCTCTCTCTCTCTCTCTCTCTCTCTCCACATGCACATGTGCTGTGCCATTGCAGCTTCTTCAAAGGGTACGTGCTGCCCTCTCTCTCTCTCCTATATATATGCCATATTCATAATATATATGCAAATAATTAATGTAGATTAATCAGTGTTGGCGCCATAATTCCAACTAAATAAGGCTGTTTAAGGATCGGAAAAGAGTAAGTTCAACCAACTTAATTTCAGTGGAATATTTGTTTTCTTTTTCTTTATGAATAATTACTGATCTTAAATGATGCTTTTAATTACTATTTCATTACCATTTAAAGTTTATTACCAGCTGGCTGTTTCAAAGTCAATTTTCTGTACAACCATTAACTAATAATAATAATAGTAAAGAGGATAGGACAGATAAATAAAACTCATATTCTTTTATCTTTGTGTTTCCTCATCATAAATGTACCCTAATATTAGGGATGTCAATCGGGTTAACCCGTCGGGTTTTGGGCCAGCCCTATCGGGTTGTGGGTTAATCGGTCCGGGTTGAATCGGGCTGGAATTTTTCGGTCTAAAAAATCTTGATCCTAACCCTAACCCATCGGTTTTCGGGCTAACCCGTCGGACCAATGAATTTATTAATTATTTTTTATTTTTAATATTTTTTCACTCTTTTAATATTTTAAATAATAAAAATAAACAAAATAATACTTTTGTCTTATAAAAAATGCATAACACATACAAATTTTTAGATAATGATAAATTAAACTATTAAAAACACATTATTTTTTATTTTAGCAATTTTTTTAAATTCAAAAATAAATAAACTTAACTATGTATTGAATATTATTTGAACTAAATATAATTATATAACTTAAAACTTAATTAATAAATATGATCTTCAATATTAGAAGTAGATCTCAGTACTATAATTATAATAAATATATTAATAAAAAATAATTGGGTTAACCCGTTGGGTTTTGGGCTCAACCCTATCGGGCCTCGGGTTATTCGGTCACGGGCTATTCGGGCCAAAATATTTCGACCCTAACCCGTATTTTGGCTCGGATTAATCGGGCCAACCCATGAATTTCGGGCTAAATTGACATCCCTACCTAATATTGAATCCAAAATCCTTTTATTTGAAGATAGATTTTTATACATGATTTTATTTTTCTGCTGTCTGTCCAATATTTTATATTCTAATAATTATAAATATAAAAAATGTCTTTCTTCTTCAAGAAGGAGAAAAAAAAAAGCCTATAAATTCAGTTTAATTTGTGGAGCCTATATATATAGGGAGGGTTGTTTAAATGTGAAAAAACTGTGCAGAATTGACAAAGTGGTCGTTGTAATAAAGCATAAATGATGGTGATGCCAAATTCTTTGTTGCCACCTGTCTCTTACAAATAACGATTTTTGTGGGGTTTATTTCCAATTTAGAATATATAATCTAATTTATTTCAATTCTGTTAATGTCTGTTTAGCTAAAATTTATCAAAGCACACCATCATAATAATAATAATAATAATAATAATAATAATAATGTCTGTTTTGTAGAATTTGGATTTTTATAAGATTGATATGTTGCAAATAAGAATCTTATTATTGAATCCGGATATTTATGGATATTTATTAAAAAATTAATAAAAAGATATTTTATTTATTTAATTTCACTTACAATGTTAATCAAATTCAAGTTTTATTATTTTATTGATTTAAGTATTATTAGACCGTGTTAATAATCTTTTTAATGGTATTTATTAGACTGAATTATGTCCGAATGCTCAATGGAAAGTTCGGATATAGATCAAATATTAATTAAAAAAAAATCATAAACAAATTGAAACTCAACAAATCGAATGAATGTGAAATAAATTCGATCCATACGAATTGTCAAATGCCAACTCTAATTTGTCCTTTTGTTTTATGAGGACGATAGATCAATCGGTTTTTGGTGATTGATTGTCACTGTGTGAGTTGTCCAATATCTGTTGGAATATTAATTTTTATTTTTTTTTATGCTGTTGAGCTTTTTTTAATTGATGGTTAAATGGAAGTAACTTTATTTTTCAAAAAAAAAAATAAAAAAAAATTGGGTACATAAATTTATAAAAAGGAAAGATATTTTTTTTTACTCGAACTCATAATCAAATTGTGACAATTTCTTGTCTGATTGTTTGTGCACTAGATATTATTATAGTTTTTGAAATATGTAAAATAAAATTATAAAGTAGGAACCCATAAATTGTGGTTGAGCCCACGGATTTTCAAATATGCATTCACACATACATATAAAAATATGTGTATATATAATGATGAGGTGATACTAAGAGTGGAGAGATTTATATAAAAGAGCAGATACAATACAATACAATGAAGCCGGCAAAAGAGGAGGCCGTTCTAACGCCGCCCTTATCTCTAGACGGCGGCGAATCGCACACAACTCCCAGCATCATCCAACGCATTCTAAGCCTTCTCGCTAGTTTCAGGCATGGCTCCGACCTCGCCCGCCTCCAGGCAAGTCTTCTCCCTCTCTCAAACCTGCAACTGTAAGATTCTTCTAACAACGTTGTTGGATTCGAATCAATGCAGCTTCCTCCGCAGTTCAACATCCCCAAGTCGCAGCTGCAGTGCTATGGAGAGTCCGTCTACAGCATCGCCACCAATTTGTTAAGCAAGTGCGCCACGGAGGAGACGCCCGTCGACAGAATCGCCGCCGTCGTGGCGTGGAACATATCCACATTCCGCCCCCTGCCATTCGGCGTGGCCCCTTACAACCCCGTGCTCGGGGAGAACCACCACGTCTCCGCTGGCTCGCTCAATGTCATGGTGGAACAGGTACTAATCACCAGAATCTGATAATGGGTGCTGAAATTTTCGGACAAGATTCAATTTTTTTGCTTTCTTGATTGATTTTGCATTGTACTAGGTTTCACACCACCCACCGGTGGCGGCGCTTCAAGCCACCGATGAGAAAGATAACATAGAAATCGTATGGTGTCAGTCTCCCATGCCAAGATTCTATGGTAAAATATCGAAATCTGTGATATGGTTAAAAGGGTTGAATCATTTGAAGAAATGCGATGTGATGTGATGTTACAGGCAGCCACATTGAGACAGAGGTGCAAGGGAAGAGGCAGGTGAAGGTGGTGGACAAGAAGGAGACCTACACCATGAACGCACCCAACCTCGTCATACGATTCTTGCCACTGCCTAGCGTGGAATGGCTGGGAACTATGAGGGTGCGTTGCGAAGAAACAGACCTTGAAGCAGAGGTTAATTACAGAGGCAGCTCATTTTGGCCTCGCCCATCCATGCACAGGTCGATCAAGGGGAAGATTGTTAGGACATCCACTTCAGAAACCATTTGTGAGATCAGTGGCCATTGGGACAGGTGATAGATAAAACCAAATGCAATAATATTCCTTCATTCTTCACTTTTTTTAAGTTTTGGTCGATGTATAGAAGCGTGATGGTGAAGGACGTTTCGACGGGGAAAACAAGAACCATCTACAATGCGAAAGAAGCGCTTGTAGGATTGAAAACTCCTGTTGTTAAGGATCCAAAGGTATGGTATAGAGAGTTGATGCATTAGCCATTAGTAGGTTGAATGTGTGTGTATAAATGTAATGTAGAGGTGATTGATGCAGGGGGTATCCGGGAGCGAGTCGAGCGTGGTGTGGAGGGAGGTGAGCCTGGGCATATTGGAGAAGAGGTGGGAGAAGGCGAGGGAAGGGAAGAGCAGGGTTGAGGAGAGGCAGAGAGAGAGAGCAAGGGAGAGAGAGTTGAAAGGGGAAGAATGGGATCCCAAGTATTTTAAGGTGGTGTATAGTAAGGAAAGTGGATGGGATTGTTTACCCAAGAACAAACTGCTTCCCCCTGCTTCAATTCTTGTGTAAACCATAACTATGAATTACTCTCTCTACTCCTTTCAATTAATTAGAAAATATTATGATCAATAGAGTCGTTTTACATAATTACTTCACTATAAAATTATAAGTCTTTTTTGGTGCCCAAAAGGAGTTTGAGACATGATCACATTGGGAAGAAAAATAAAAAACCAAAAATAAAAATTGTATTGCGTACCCAAGTCCGATTTCAAAACCTTTAGAGGGATTTAAGATTTTCTTTTCATCACATTTCACATACTTGCCGACAAGGAAATGAAGACGACTGCAGCAGAGACAACCAGCCATTTACTATTCATCAATTTATTCATTGTACCATTATTACAAGTTCAAATTCTTTAATAAGATGTAAAAACACTCATCTCTTCTCTCACCTAAATATCTTTTCAAGGCTACTTCAGGACTCTTTTCTTTGCTTTCACCATCTCCATTAAATGATGTACAGTAGTGAACAGTGATGATAATACGAAGTGCACATTCCTACACAGCAAAATTTGATCATACATTAATAAAATTATCCATATATAAAAAGAAACCAAACTCAAGTTTAATTTAAGCCAGCGACTAAATTAATATACAACAAAGCCATCAGACCAGCACAAATCACAGATATGAACTGCCACAACCGACATCCAAGGTGCCCAATGTGTATGTAAGAAGAAGTATGCATTTTCTTACAGCTAATAATAATGAATGACTCTTCATTCTAAGGAAACTCTCGACGAGGTGGGGGTGGGGGTGGCAAATTTAATAAAAAATAATTATAAGCAGAGGAAGAAAGAAACTGTATCTGCCAAGGACATATTTGCAACTTCATAATCCAATCCAACTTCTACAAAAAGGTCAGCTGTAGGATGCTGCCCTATAAGTCCCCAGAGTTTTCAGAATGTAACATAAATAGCCCAAATGGAGGAAAAAATTTAAATATCAAATGAGGCAACACTGTCCATGTCTTCACTTTCAGTTTCCTTCCACTACTTCACTTTCTGCTGCTTACTCTTGGCTGTGCTTTACAAAAGCAGAAAGTTGAAACTGAAATGGAGACCAAGGCTGTGTTGCACTTGAATCCACAAAGAATCGATACTCAGGTCATTTCATCATCTCACTCAAATTGAGGTATAATTGGGGAAAAGTTGCAGCAAGTTATCAAGGGTTTCAGGCAAAAATTTCCTTCCAAACAAATAGCACGGACGTGGATTTCCATTCCACAGGCATGGTCTAATCTGGACCTCTTTCTGCAGTACATAAGAATAATTTTCATCACAATACTGAATAAAACCTAGTCAATTCTAGTAGATGAGAAACTAACCCTTTCATCACTGGTAACATGCACACTTTCTGAAATAGACTGCAACAGAAGATAGAAACGAGGAGCATCAGTGCAGAGTTCTAGCCATTTGCAACATAAAATAAAATGTAGAGGTAAGAGGCATCCAATCCAATTAAATGGGTTGTTGCATAACACCAATACTGATCTAATTAACATTATTGCAGTTGAGCTTATAACTGATTTTCTGTTATGGCAAGTTATTATCAAAGTCAGACTGCAGTTCGCATATTACAGTCAAGAACAAAGATGGGGCATCAGATGTCTGCATAAATGGAATAGGAGTAAAAACTCAAAA
The DNA here is from genome assembly GCA_026898455.1 of Plectranthus barbatus. NCBI lineage: Eukaryota > Viridiplantae > Streptophyta > Magnoliopsida > Lamiales > Lamiaceae > Plectranthus > Plectranthus barbatus. Next base: position 4,752 of record JAPKLW010000040.1, on the reverse strand, counting down.
TAACTGGACATACTGTGATATTTCTCATCAGCTCATATGACACATCCTGTGCCCTGTACGACTTTGGATGCCACTTTCCTTCAGACCAGTCAACATGTGTCACTGACCAGTTGGCTATTCCAGATGGATCCAGCATCTGAAATGATGAGGGAACTTGCTCAAACACATCAGATATAGAAAATGGAAGACATCTTAATAAACATAAACAGAAAGCACAATGGTTCTCACATAGAAAAAAGTCGGCAAATAGTGTTCATCAGAGTAGCAGTTGCGTCCCTTTTCCATGCCAGGCTGTTCAATCAAAGGAAACAAATATCAAATGTCACTAAATAAAATATGCTTATTTCCATCGATATCTATCAAAACATTATATAGATCAGAAAACAAAGTATTAACTTAATTACCCTGCAATAATCCCTGAACTTGGAATAGTATAGATTATCAGCCATGGTTATTACAGCATGTTGTCGCTTCATTGTGAACCACTGCATTGTTCAAAACAGAAAACACATCATTACTAGGGAAATCAAGGAACAGCAAGCTTTAAAAAGATAGCCTGAGGCCAGATTATTTAAATTGAACAGAGGAAATAAAGCTTTTACAGTCTGTTATTATTTCAGCAATTTTATAATAATTAACAATAAACAGGACTCCACAAGGTTAAAGTCTTATTACATCATAATCATCCAGGAAACCGAATTTTGTACAAATTAGGACAACGGTAAAGCATCTTTACGATTGATTAGCAGGCGAGGAAAACAAAATTATTTCTATATATTCAAAGTATAAATTCACCTGAGCACCCTTCCGAAAGTCTTTCTTCTCAACTTCAGGCAACATATTTTCACTGTATCTGCCACTTCCATGAGGACCAGGATCCTCAAAGCTGCACATAAAAGGATTAGTCCTTCCTCTCAAAATTACCTTCAATCAAATGTAACAATAATCTCAACAATGCCATGTAAATTAATTACAAACTTAGATTCAAATGTTTCAAGTTAAATTAATAAGGATATTTACAAGAAACTCCCCCTGAAGTTGATGTAAAAAGAAACCAAGGTTTTTTGTGGTAATATTGACTGAATCATAAGGATCATTTACCAAAATGGTGAAGTTCTTGTAAAGTAATGAAAAACTTATTAGGGGAGTTTGTAGATTTGATCATTTCTCTATGATTTTTCTTGCACTGCTCCTTCCAACGAGGGCCAAAAATTATAAATATATTGGTTATAGTTCACTTCTCTTATGAGTACATATCCTAGATTTGATATAACTACTAATTGAATCACCAATGGTAAATGAAATCACATCCAACTTAAAAGTTGATAGAGAACAAAGAGAGAAGGAGAGTTAGTAGATTGGGGACCAGCTGGATAGGAATATTCTGGAGAGTGTTGGGTTAGATAAATAGAGGGTGAGTTAGGGTTACTACTATCGAAGAGTTTAGTAAAGAGGATCAGCTTAGCTGATTAGGGCTGGGGAGCATAATACCCAATAATTTTCTATCTTGTATTCCATTTTCAATCAATAATATCGTATCTCCATTTTCCGATTCTATCAAAAGTCATGTCATCTTAAAATCTGATGGTGCCAGATGACACCTTAGGACCTGCCGACATGTTCAATTAGTACTAATTCATGAAACCATATCAAACTCCCAAAGTCTTGTCATCTTAAAATATGATGGTTCTAGATAAAACCTTTAGACCTGCCTCCACATAAGCCAAATTTATGAGAATGCTTCTGCAATTAAAATGTTTTTCAGGGTAATTTCAGAAATCATATCAACACTATCTTATTTAGATAAAAAACCAAATTGATCACATTTACCTTTAGATATCCATTTCAAGTATACATGCTACAAGTATTAAAGATACAAATTTAAGCAACTTGTTGAGCCCTAGTCCTCTAACATGGTATATTAGACTAGAAGGCAACAAAATCTAACCGTGTAATTAAACTAACAAGCCCATCAAAGAAGCTAGCACAAAAATAATGGTGAAAGTCCCAAAGTAGTGGACTTACCAATCTACAAAGCTAACATTTGTGTACATGAGATAGTTGTACACAAAATCAAAATCACGAAGAGGTATGCAGCTGCATTTGAGGAAAAATGCTTATCAGTAAATGAAAAATACAAGTTTCCAGAATAAGTAAAAGATCAAAATTCCATAAAGCCTATTCAGTTGTAACCTGTCTGAAAGCAGTACAAAATGTAGGTTGCCAGGATCTTTAAGCGCGTGACCTAAAAGCCTCCTTTCTGCATCAACCATTGAGATTTTTCCCCACGCCACCTGGAAAAAGCTAACCATTAACAAGAAATCCCATGTGGGTTCAAAAATATGAGAACAGGAAATAAAACTTTCAGATTTCTTATTCTTAAAAAAGAGCCACAAACTCCAAGTAGATCAAGGCATCAAGCACAATGCGCAGTGGAACCATATGAAAACTGATACTGTTCATTACTTGGGGAATTATATTATGTTTTAACAACATAGAGTTAAAATATTTTGTTGAGGCACTCATGAAACTAGATTTACAAGAGATCTATATAGCCTAACCAATTTAGTTCCCTCTATCATGTGTGCATTCATAGTGTCCAATACAAACATTCTATAAATAAAAATATTTGCTATTGGCACAACTAATGTAACCAAGAACAAGTGAGAAACAATAAGCATACCGAGCTGCTACGAATTTCACGGTTGATGAAGTAACGACTAAAATGTACAGGTTTATCCTTGGATGCATGCACGTAGACTGAGAATCTACCTTCATGACCCTGGAAGGAAGTGAAAAACAACATTCATAGATTTAATTCCAACTAATAACAAGATTGTTATCACCAAGAAATACAAAATACAAAGTAAGGCAAAATAGTATACAGAAAGAATCAAAAGATGTTCTTGGCTAAAAAGATAATTGCTATTGCTACCATTTTAGCTAAGTAGGCTTCATAAGCTTTTTCAACACTGTTCACAGCTTCTTTGTTATATATATCAAGGTCATTTTTGAGTATAAGCCAAATTAAACCCGTAGCTATTTCCCTTTCAGGTCTAACCTCTTAGGCAGTGCCTAACCATACCAGCTCCTCCTAATTACAGCAAAAATGTCAAATTCAAAACAGCAATTCCTGTTGGACCATCACTGGCAAAGCACCTAAAAGATAGCAAAATGTATCTAACAATTTATAAGTGCTTCAACAGAGCTAAACTGGAAGATGGTGACGAGTCCATGTTACAAAAGGTAGCATTTGGTTTTGTCAAGTGAGATGCAACCATGAAAAGAATTCAGTAAGTTAATAGTGAAAAGGCAGTACATTCATCATTGCTAAAATTATATCGGAGTGCAGTGGTTAGGGTGCTTTGTCTATGACCAATTGGTCATGGGTTCGAGTGCTGGTAGGAACACCCCTCCCCATTTGAATTGTGTATCCCAATTTCAAAAAAATAAATGCCTTAGGTACCTGGAAGAATTTATCCCACAGCTTCTCAAATGGCAATGCACCTGGTGTGAGAAACATGAAAGCAATTTTTGGAGTGGTTGGTATAGCAGGGGGCATATTTAAAATGTCTCTAATTACGACACGCGAAGCTATTTCCTCATCAGTTAGTTCTCTGGCGGGCTTGGGCGGAAACCAACTTGGCATTCCCTTGCAATCGTGAGATGAGAAAACATAACATGCTGCTGAGTTCTGAGGTGGATAGACATAAGCACAGACCAGGAACAAGCTAACTAAAGACACCAACACAATAATCCATGTTGGCTTTCTTAATTGACCACGCTGGCGACCTACAGGCAATATTTGCATGTCTTTCATGCCTAGACGCCATGCCTGAGCTGACTTCATCTAGAAATTATGCATCACAAATACACGCCTTCAAAATAGTTCGTGTATTCTTTCACACCTCTCCTCGAAGTGAAGAATGAACAGGAGTAAGCCTGTGCTATCTGCCTAAAGCAGACCGTTGAACAATGGATCCACTAAAACAGAACCTGCGAGAAGATAATGTGAACATTCAATTGCAGCTACACAGAATTCAAGATCAAAACTTCTCGACTTTTTGTTTAAAGGGTTTCTCAGTTTGCAGAGAAATATCATACACTGAATGCACATAAAAAAACATCAACTTGAGATCAAGATGCGGGGAAACAAGATAAATCTGATCAACGAGTTCAAAACCACCCGCGGATAAAACATATAACAGAAGAATACTCCGAAATAAAATTCCAGCAGAGCAAAGCATTCGCTAAAGTTCTCAAAACACGTAACAAGAATAACTCAGCAATGGAAAGAAAGAGATCCAAGATGAGGGGCGACAAAGGAAAAATCAAACAGTACATCACATCAGATCCCGTTGTCAACAACTGCGACTGAGAATAATCAGCATTGGGGCGAACAAAAAAAACACACGACAAAATCTTTGTCAGATTTCAATTTCCCAAGCTGCCACGATTTCGAATCGTATTGCCAGAATAGGGGGAAAAGACGAACTTTGCAACCAAAAAAAAAGTCAACAGGAGCCTAATTCTGAGTCAAATCCAGAATCCCCAAACATACGAAAGTTACTTCAATCCCACCGACACGCGCACGCAACAAACTACTCGGATAAAAAAGCAAATCATTGAAAAAAGCAAGCATTTATAAGCACGGGAAACTCAAAGTACCACCCATCCTACATTAAATGAGCCCCTTCATCTTCACTCCCATTGAAGAAAAAAATGGCAACCAAAAAAAAAAAAAAAACCCCC
>JAPKLW010000039.1:1296590-1309533 GCA_026898455.1 Plectranthus barbatus | reverse complement strand
AAAATGCTGACAATGAGGAAGAACTGGCACTCGCTGCTGATAATGAGGTACAATCAGTTCCTCAATTGCATATCATGCCAGTACAAATCATAGACGATTCTGAGTCGCATTGCTCCGACTCAGAAGACGTCACTTTAGATATCCTTCAGCGTGAATTTTTAAAATTTTATGAAATGAAAAATGTTTTGGCTGGTGAAAATGCTTCGCTGAAAGGTCAAATTACTGTTTTGACCGGTGAGATTGAAAAATCGAGGTCCATCAGCGAAGAGCTAGCAAGCTTGAAAAAGGCTCATTTGGAATTGCTCCAAGATTTCCAAATTGCAAAAACTGAACGAGATAACTTTCACAATCTCGTTCTGGAGCAAGAAAACAAAATAAATTTTCTAAATAAAGGCTCAAAAGACTTAGAAGCAGCTCTAAGTCATTGGAGAAAGCCTTCTGATAAGTCCGGGTTGGGATTTACAAAAGATTTGAGCATAAATCAGCCCGAACAAATCAGTACTGGTAAGGGTAAGGGCCAACTGGCAAATGCATCAGCACCAGCTGGTAACGCCAGCCAGTCCCGAATGGCTGATCAGCATAAGAACCATAAGTCCAGATATATAGGTGAGTCATCAAGACAAAATCCTCAACTGGCAAGATCCTCTACTGACAGGACGCCAGCACACCCGAAGAAGCTGACTAAGCCGAATAATTCTAAGGCAAGGAAGTCAGCACCAGCTGCCAGTGGAATCCGACAGCCAGCACCAGCTGTCAAGGGATTCCACACACAACCTTACAAGTATGCCAGTTACCAGCATACTTACAAGGGGTTCCAGTCTCAGCGAAACACTGAGAGAAGAACATTTCCCGATAGGAGGAATACCTATCGGAGGCCTGAGCCCAATCAAAATCTTTTCTCAAGGGCTGGGAAGGCTAATCATTGTGGTCCACAATTTCAGAGACCACAAAAGCATCACAATCAGCCGGAAAAACATTTCCGAGGCTCTCAGCGGAAGAATACTTCCAATAGAGCTACACACACAGCCACACCTTCCAAGAACCAATCCATGCATTATTTTAGAAGGAAGGGAAAGGCTACAAGTGATGTCAGCAAGGATAACACCAAGATGAAAATCACACAAGTCTGGATTCCGAAAGGAATGATCCAGAGATCTAACCCTGCAGGACCCGCTGATGATCGGGGACCTAAATGATTCTATTTTTCTTGCAGGAACTAGGTCATGCAAGTCAGCTTCAGAGGTCGAGCGAGTGGATCATTGATAGTGGTTGCTCTGCTCATATGACTGGTGAGGAGTTCCTGTTCTCAGAGCTCACCAAGGTCAGAGGACCTCCAGTTATTTTTGGTGATAACTCCAAGGGCAGAGTTATCAGCAAGGGATGCAGAGAGAAGGATGATGTCAGAATTGTGAATGTATCCCTTGTCACCAATCTGAAGCACAACCTCCTGAGCATCAGTCAGCTGTGCGACAATGGTTATACCATTGTGTTTGACAAATCAGGGTGCCAGATCAAGAATGAAGATTCTGGTGAGACCAAGCTGAGAGGTGTCAGGAAAGGAGGCCTTTATGTCGTTGACTGGCAGAGCGGGAAGACTGATACATGCTTTGTTGCCACCAGTTCCATGGAGACTAACTGGCTGTGGCACAAAAGGTTAAGTCATTTGAATTTCAAAACTATTAACTATCTAACCAAGCATGATCTTGTAGATGGTCTTCCCAAGGGCGGGTTCAAGAAGGAAGGAATTTGCAAGGCATGTCAGCAAGGCAAGCAGACTAAGAAGTCCTTCAAGAACCAGTCGCCAGTCCAACCCAGTACCAGTCAGATACTTGAGCTGTTACATATGGACCTGTTTGGACCAGTAACGCCGCAAACCTTTGGAGGACGAAGATATTCGCTGGTGGTAGTCGATGACTACTCGCGCTATACATGGGTAAAGCTTCTCAGATCCAAGGATGAAGTGAAGGTGATTCTTCCAGAATTGATCATCCAAGCTCAGAAACAGAGAGAAGCCGTGGTGAAGCGAATTCGTTCAGACAATGGGACTGAATTCTGCAATGGTCCGCTGATGGATTTCTGCGCGGAGGCCGGGATCACGCATGAGAGATCTACTCCAAGGCAACCGCAGCAGAATGGACTAGCAGAACGTAGGAACAGGACGCTGAAAGAAGCAGTCCGGTCCATGCTGGCTGAGTCCGGCTTGGGACAGAGTTTCTGGGGAGAGGCGTTGGTGACTGCCTGCTATACTCAGAATAGGAGCGGGATCAACGACAGACTCCAGAAAACTCCCTACGAAGTATATTTTGGTCGTAAGCCTTCTATAGCTCATCTTCGTGCATTTGGTTCACCATGTTATATCCATAATAATGGGAAGTCAAAGTTAAATGCTTTCTCGCCTAAGGCTGACGAGGGTGTGTTTGTCGGATATGGACATCCCTCTCACAAGGGCTATAGAGTATTTAATAAGACTACCCAGCTTGTGGAAATAACATGCAATGTTGTTTTTGATGAAGCTACTTTAGTGCGCAGGACCTTACGCCAACTGGCTGAAGATGTTCCTGAGGTCGAGGATGTTAGCGACCAGTTGGGCAGGAATTCTTACGATGCTCAACCAACTGGTTCGACTAGACCTATGACTGGATCATCTTCACAACCAGTTTCCTCAGGTGCCCATCAGCAACCTGAGAAGGTCGGTGATGCAAATAACCGTGCTGAGACCTTACACTCAATCTCCCTGAGTGGAACAAGCAACAATCTAGGGGGAATCCCTACTGGCCTTTTTGAAGAAGAAGGCAGTGATGGACCAGCTGGAGAGGATGTTCCAGCTGATGCTGACAACATTGGTGGAGATTCAGACAACCAGTCAGAAGGTGATGCTGATGAAGTTGTTTCAACTGGTGAAGGTCCAGCACCAGCTGATGTTGCAGCTCCGACTGGTGGAAATGTAGAAGCACCAGTCGCCAGGACAGATGAACCTGTTTCACAGCCGGCACCAGCAGCCGCTGGTCCTCCCAAATGGCTGAGGGATCACCCATCTGATGCTATTCTCGGTGATCCGGAAGGTTCTGTCCAGACTCGACACGGCAGAGCGCTTTTATCTTGTTTTATCTCTCAGATGGAACCTTCGTCCATCAAAGATGCGCTCGAATCTGCCGATTGGATCAATGCCATGCACGAAGAGCTTGCGGAGTTCACTCGCAACAACGTTTGGGACTTGGTAGAGAGGCCATCACACCAGTCAGTGATTGGCACCAAGTGGGTTTTCAAGAACAAGCGAGATGAAGATGGCATTGTGGTCCGAAACAAAGCTCGTCTAGTCGCCAAGGGCTATAGACAGTGTGAAGGGATCGATTTCGATGAGACCTTCGCACCAGTTGCCAGGATGGAGGCGATACGGCTGTTCCTTGCTTATGCAGCGTATCACGGCTTCACAGTGTTCCAGATGGACGTGAAGAGCGCCTTCTTGAATGGCGAGCTGAAAGAGGAAGTATATGTCGAGCAACCTCCAGGCTTTGAAGTTGGCACCAAGGTATACAAGCTGAGAAAGGCCCTGTATGGATTGAAACAGGCGCCCAGGGCTTGGTATGAAACGCTGTCACAATTTCTAACCAGCAATGGATTTCGGAAAGGGAAGATTGATAGGACTCTCTTTCTTCTCAAGGATGGTAGTGACATGCTGATGGTGCAGATTTATGTCGATGACATTATTTTCGGGTCGAAGAATATAACTCTTTGTGAGAAGTTTTCTCAACTGATGCAGACATCATTTCAGATGAGCATGATGGGCAAGTTAACATACTTCCTAGGACTCCAGGTCCAGCAGTCAGCTGATGGTATTTTTATCAGCCAGAGGAAGTATACGAAGGATCTTATTCAGAAGTATTACCCCGAGAAAACTAAGTCCCTAAGAATTCCTATGAGCACCAGCTGTCAGATATTTCTTGATGAGCAAGGAGAATCAGTTGATCCAACTGTTTACAGAGGTATCATTGGATCACTTCTCTATCTCACAGCCAGCAGACCCGACATTTCGTATTCAGTCGGAGTGTGTGCCAGATTTCAAGCAAATCCGAAGAAGTCACACATGGAAGCTGCCAAGAGGATAGTGAAATATCTGAAGGGGACTGAATCTCTTGGAATATGGTATCCCAGAAATGATGAGCTGACACTCATTGGATATTCAGATTCAGACTTCGCTGGATGCCGTATTGATCGCAAAAGCACCAGTGGTACGTGTCAATTTCTAGGACACAAGCTAATCAGCTGGTTTAGCAAGAAGCAGCACTCAGTTGCTACTTCTACCACTGAGGCTGAGTATGTTGCCGCTGCCAGTTGCTGTGCTCAAATAATTTGGATCAAGCAACAACTGGAGGATTATGAAGTGGACACTGGCTGTGTTCCAATCTATTGCGACAACAACAGTGCTATGTGCATCACGAAGAATCCGGTTCATCACTCCAGAACCAAGCACATAGATATTCGACATCACTTCATTCGTGATCATGTCGAGAAGAAGGATGTCAGCGTGGACTATATCAGAACTGAAGATCAACTGGCTGACATCTTCACCAAGCCACTACCAGAAGCAAGATTCAAGGAGTTGTGCATCAAACTCGGTCTCATGGAGATTGATGCGAGCCTTAATGATGAGGAAGAATGAGTCCCAGCTCTCATTCTGTTCTTGATCTTCTGGTGGATGCTGATTACGACTGAGTCCAAGCTCTTAGTCGTTCACATTCCTCGAATGATGTTTCTCAACATGTGGAGTCTCTCAACCACAGTGGTATCTACTGGCGAAATTTTTCCTCAAATGACTTAAGGAAATGAGTCCCAGCTCTCATTTCATCTTGCCAGCATTTATCATCAGCTGAAGCGAAATTGGGTCCCAGCTCCCAGTTTCAAGTAATAATGAAGGAGTGGATTTCTTGAAGGGAAGATTATGCGGATTAAAATTGAGTCCCAGCTCTCAAGTTTCGTTCTTTCAAGATATCAGCAGACAACTGGTGGTACATCCACGACTGGTGAAAATTGAGTCCAAGCTCTCAATTTTTACAATCTCTTGTTGCCAGCTGATAACTGATGGGAGTCTGCCAGCAGGAAGAACTATCAGCAAGTATGTATCAGTTGCTAACTGATAAAGAGGCCAACCAGTTAGGGGGAAGTATGCGACTGGCATATGCTACTGATGACCAGTCAAGCCAGCGGTCTCAGAAAAGGCGGGATTGTTCAAATCCAAGTAGCGTGTACAGCTCTCCAAATTTAATGCGGCATTTAATGCCACATTTAATGCGCACAGCGTCTGCGCAGTCCGACGTTTGGTAGCCACCAACCGCTTAGCGCCACGTCAGCTACACGACGTAGCCCACGTCAGCACGACCGCGCACGTCGCACAGGGAACCGGGCCTGCTGATGACCGTCGATTCCCGCTTGCTGAGCGTCAATCTTGATCGTCTGATCCTGCATGGACTTGGGTATAAATACCCGATGCCTTTCGACGGATTAACCTTTACGATCCTTCAAATTTCAGAACCCTAAATCTGTTCATATCTCTTCATCTTCCTTGAGATTTTTTTTCTGAAATTATGGCTTCATCTTCCCGACAACCAGCTGATAACACACCATCTACATCTTCTTCGTCTGGTTCACCAGACTTACCTATCGCAGAAGCCCACATGCCGACTTATACTGGCATCGTAAAAATTGAAGATATTGATTACACCCTCCCATTCGCTCGACTGGTTCAGTTGAACAAGCCGGCGACCAGGGCTCAGCTCTCGAACACGCAACTCAGGGCAGCGCAAGTTCAGAAAGAGAAAATTCTGAACGAGAAGCTGGCGCGCAAGAATTATGGAGAGGAGCTGATGGAGATGATCGACCGGGAAGGCCTTCGACAGTATCTGACGGCGAGGCCCGAGACCTTCCATCCGCACATGGTAGCCGAGTTTTACGCTCGGGCCGTGGTTGCTGACGACAGGAGGTCGTTCACTACATCGGTGTTCGGCCACCTGATCACCGTCATCGCCGAATACCTCGCCAATCTCTTCGGCTTGAGGAATGAAGGAGAAGAAGTAGCCACGTATCATCAGGATGATACGGTGGAGTTCCGAAGGAGATGGGCACAATGGAAGAGGGCCGAAGTCACCGTCTTCCGGACTGGCATGAGGAAGTCCGAAATGGAGGACTACTGGCAGATGGTATGCGACATCGTTGTCAGGATGTTGCAGTGCGAAGTCGGATCCTACGCCGAGCTGAGTCTGCGCAAGTTTTCAGTGATGTGCGCGCTGGTCGATGGGATTGAGGGCAACTGGGCCGAGTTCTTCTTCGGCCGGTTGCTGGAGAATGTAGCCAGGAACGCCAACATTCCAATTGATGGGACGTTCGCTCACTCCGTATCCTTTGGGCTGCGGATCAGCCATATCTTGGAGATGGAGATTGGAGATGGAGTGGACCAGGGGGAACAACTGGTGAGTTCGGACTTCATTCCGCCCACCAAGGAGCAGGCCAAGCTGCCTCGCCCTGACTACCATAAGCCGCGGAGGCTGAAGGGAAAGTCAGCAGTAGATCCAGCTGAGGTTGTTTCGGAGGAAGAAGAGGAGGATAAGGGGGAACAGGTGCCAGTCATGGCACAGCCGCTGACGGAGGAGGCAAGGGCCGAGCTGAAAAGAAAGATGGAGACTGAGTCTCTTTTTACTCAAATGGAGGAGGCGGAAGTGGATGCTTCTGGCAGTCGCCCTCAGCCAGTTCAGCAGGTGCCAGTCACCAAGAAGACCTCCCGCAAGAAGCCCAAGACTTCTCAGCACCAGCAGCCACCATCAGCTGTGGCATACAACCCCGAGTCTGGGAAGATCTCCATCCCAGTCAAGAAGTCCATTCTTGGATTGACTGAGGAAGAGACGCTGGAGAGGATGACTCGCAAGAGGAAGCGCATCCAAACCAGAGCTCAGCGGGTGATGGAGCAGGCTAAGAAGGAGAGAAGTGCCTCCATTGTCAGGAGGAAGCAAGCCAAGGCAAGGCTGAAGGCCTTGGCAGCCCAGCGAAAATTAGAGGCTGAGCTGGCAGCCCGCGATGAAGCTTATGCCAAAGTACAGGCTGAGCATGAGGCCAGGCGCCAGGCAGAGCTGGCCGAGCAGATGAGGCTGGCTTCCAGGGGCAAAGGAAAGGCGCTCACAATTCCAAGTGCCAGCCGACCAGCACCAGCACCACCAGGCGAGCTCTTTCCTGAAGAAACATTTGAACGCCTGCTGGTGATGGGCGCTGACAAGGATGTACTATCCCTTGTGGATGAGTACCAGCCTGAAGAGGAAGCTACTGATGAACCTCCACCCGCGCAAGGGGGTGGTGGAGGTGATGACGATGTCCCACTGGCCGCGCAAGGGGGTGCCAGTGGAGGAGAAGAGCGGGCGACCAACCCGGTACAACTGGCGAGCTTCTCGGATGTCAGTTCTGAATCCGAGGAGGCAGAGGAGATTGCAGAGGAGCCGAGGGCTGAGGAGCCAGAGCAGGAGCCAGCTGAGAAGGTGGTATCTTACTCCACAGTGCAGAGGATGGAGCCCAGGGATCTATTCCCCGATATTGATGATAAGGCTCGACGTTCTGCCAGTCGCCCCCGATCTACAAATGCCTCGACATCAACTTCCGGGCGGCCAGCAGCATCCTCTTCATCACCAGCTAGGCGCGCACGAACTGAACGGCGCCCTTATATGCTCTGCATCCAAGAGTATCAACTGGTTGACGAAGATGCCTTCCAGGCTCTAGTGACAGGGGTGCACCGCTGGGAGCAGCGAGGGGAGATGGCCTTTCATAATTCAAGAGTGCCAGAGCCATCTGCATTCAACATAATACCCTTCAGCGGACTTCCCCACCAGTCGGTATATGCATCGAGGATCTCAGACTGGTGCCTGCCCTTGCAGCCAGTGGAATATTTCAATTACACCCTCTACGAGTATGCTGAGAACATTACGGCTGAGGTGGAGAATGCCGTCAATGACGAGATGATAGCCAACTACCAAAGGCTCTGGAGGGTGGATCCGGAACTTGGTCTAGAGTTCCGGAGATGGATGATTTTTGACAGATGCCAGCGCCTGCTGACGGTGGAGAAGCGGGCGGTGCTTTATGCCAGGCTGGGTCTTGGCTACTGGAGAGCCGAGGAGGAGTGGGCTCATGCTTTCATGGGCACTGATCCAGAAAGCCCCCAGCAGTTGTCTACAAGAAGAATCCAGCGTCGATTGCTGAAAATTGCAGAATACAGACGGCTGACTGGAAGCTCCGGCCTCCCGCCTTTGAAAAAGCTCAAGTTACCATTTCTCCAGTTCCGAGTAACCAGCCGGGGGTACCAGCTGACATACGCGCTCCGTCGCATCAAAGTGCTGGTTACCCTCCCGAGGATCCCTCCCTACCATGCTGTCTTGTTCGACATGACGGCCACTGCATTGCTGATTGACCATATTGTGGAGGAGGATCCCTCGCGTGGCCTCTGGCTGATCCCTGCCGTCGCTGCTGTTCCAAATGTTGTGGAGCTGGAGCACTTTGACTGGCAAGTGGAGGCAGATTCAGAGCAAGTCCCGCCAGCATCAGCTGAGATGCTGGTGGAGGAGTCCGCCGCAGAAGAAGAGTCAGCAGCAGCAGCAACAGCAGTACCAGCAGATGCACCAGCAGCCGCTGCAGAGCAAGTCGTAGAAGGGCCAGCTGGAGCTGACACTGAGATGGCTGAGGCCTCATCTGATGTGCCCTCTACTTCTCTGGCGCTGTCAGCAGAGCCTATCTCCGAGGTCCATCCGCCTGCGCAACTGGTTGCTCTCCTTGATGCCAGGTTGGACCAGCGTTTTTCCTCCTTCCGAGCAGAGATGGCGCAACAAATGGGGTCATTCACCTCTGGAGTGTCCTCCTTTTTGGCGCGGATCCAAGAGGGGGAAAGTGCGCGAGCACGGGCTGAGGCTGAGAAAGCTCGCCTTGCAGAAGAGGAGAGGAGGATAGCTGCTGAGGAAAGGGAGAAGAGCAGACAAGATATGGCGGCCCTTACAGAGATCTTGAGGAACTTAGCAAATCGCAATCAATCACCAGGATCATCTTCTCAGCCATAGTCTAGCATCTTCACTTTGTGTAAGTATTTGTATCTCTAGACTAGTCAGTTTTCTATCCTGTACTTGTAACTGCAACATCTTTAATGGATTGATTACTGACAAGTTGACGACAATTCCTCATTGTCCAACAAATTGTCTGAGTATTGACTTACCAGCTGAACTTACACATTTTGTGTAATCAGCACCTGCACTCCATTTGATATTTTTTTAATTCTAACCTGGCTCAGATTTTACTTCATAATTTAATCGAGCAATATCTCTCCCAGTTTGAGGGGGAAGATTTTTAGGTTAGAGCTGATGTGAGGAAGTGGTTTCATGGGTTTAGATCTGATAGGTTCATTTTGTAAAACCCTGAAATACTTTGTAACTTTCCTCATCAGCTGAGTGCTCGCTGGTTAGGCTTTGATCGCACCAAAAAGGGGGAAATTGTTGGGAAATTTGGCTAAGTTTCCCTTCCCTCAGTAGCACTCATAGAAATGTTGTGATTTTGATTAAGGGGCGGCGCACGAATCACAAGGCTATTTGTTAGATCATAGTTTTGGTGCATCAAATCCTAAGTCCTACCAGCGACAGTTTGTCTCTAGAATAGCTCTAGTCTCAAATGTAAAGTCCTGTTTAGGTCTTTTGAGTTGTAAGTCGTAGCTGATCAAGACTCATGCTGGCTACTGTTCACCAGCATGAGATGTGCTTACCAGTTGAGAGAAGTCTCACCAGCAAGCGACTGACAAAGACTCATGCTGACACTGTTCATCAGCATGGAGTAGAGCTAATGACTGGTTACTGTTCACCAGTTGGATAGATTTCACCAGCAGGAGGCTGAGAAATCTTACCAGCAGAATATGTGTTCTGGCTGACACTATTCACCAGCGGTGAAGCCACCAGTCACGGGAGATTCCAAGAGATAACATCAGACAAATTGGTAGACCTTGATTGTGCTAAGGAAAGTCACCAGCAGAGATTACCAGCACAAGATCACCAGTATGATCTACCAGTTGGAGGTTATCAGCAGAATTGAAGATTCGCTCTCCCGAAGACTTAGAGACAAAAAGAAGATTCGTCTGAGGAAGTAACTGACAGTGTATGACTTTAAGGAGGATGCCTTAAAGTCTATCAGTTCAAGACACCAGTTCCGATTCCTCGTACTGACGAATAGAGTCGTTCTGACACAAAGAGATCTGTGTTAGATAAAGCGATCAAAGGTATGGCGCTTTCCGGAAATTCCTACCTACCGCCGTCAGAAGGACATGCGAGGACAGAGACTTTTCCGGATGTGTCCAAACGGCTAGTAAATTTGAATGGGATCCCTCGTCTATAAATACCTGGGATCCATCAACATTCAATACTCTTAACTCTCTTGACCTACCGAAAGAACGATCGCATTTATTGCCTGCAAGCAAATACTTTCGAGGCTTTTCTTAAAGGCTTTCCGTGTGTCGATTATTTGAACACGAGACTCCAAGCTTCCAGCTTGTGAGTTATTGATCTCTTTGGTGCTCTTTCTCTCTCAGAGGAAGTTCACAGCAGTTCTAGAGCCAGCCAACTCTTGAGCTATTACGGGCAGCTTGCCGTATTGAGGAGTCACGTTCTTGGGAGAACTCAACACCCAACCAGTCAGAGGAGGAGGTTGAAGTGACGTGCTCGCACTCCATCCATCTGACTAGAGGTGAAGAAGGACAAGGACCGGGAGCGGTTGATCCAGTGGACTGGTAGACGGGGCATCTACCAGCTGGAGATAGATCGTAGGACTCTTTGTACCTGATTGCCCTTAGTGAATTTCCAGTGCATCGACTGGAGAGTGGACGTAGATCAGTTGATCGAACCACTATAAAAATCCTTTGTCTTCTATCAGCTTTCTGCATTTTCATACTGATTTAAAACCCAGTAACTGATTACTGGAGTATATCTGAAAACTGATATAATTGTGCAAAGACGACTTAAAATATTCTAAGTGTTGAGCTACCAGCTGACCAGCCAGTTGCCAGTCAGCTGTGTACTCAGTCCCAGTTGACTTACCAGCTGACAAGGTCCCAGTCAGCTGAGTAACCAGCAGAGCGTAAGAAACGAACAAACACATTTTCCGCTGCCAAGTTATACCCTGATATCCGGGACCAACAGTTATCAATGAAGTATATATAGGAAAATACATACTTCAACATCTAACTATTACAAAAGAGGGGTCTTCGGCTCCACTCCAACTGCTACCTTGTACTCCGCTCCAAAGCTTATTTTGACTTGTACATTTCAGAAATAATGCACGGGGCTAAGTACAAATTGTACTTAGTGAACAAATGTCCGAAAATAATACAATTATAAATAATTTTGTCATGACTTTATATCGGGTCGCACATGAGGTTTTAAGTTTGAAATCCTCCCATGGCATCAAAACATTTTATGAGAATGAGCATGCTCTTTTATAAAAGTTAAACTATCTTTGATCAAAATATGTGACTGGGAGGTTGATGGAACATGCCGGTGAAGGCATTTCGTCCTAACGATCGATGTTGGATACCAAACGGACAAATACATTGTTTATATGAAATTAAATTAAGATCAAGAATTGCCTTGAGAGATCTATGCAAATTTGTAGGATGATTCCACTTGAGATCTTCTAGCCTGTGTCCCGGCGAACCACGATCGAATGTCGGGTGGACAACAATCCTTCAATTCGTTAGATGCCAAGTAAATCCAAATCTATAGTGTTTGAGAGAACTAAACCCTAGCCGTCATTCAACACATGAACTTATGGAATATTAGATTTTTCTCTCAACAAAAGATCCTAGTTATAGGCATCATCTAGGGTTTTCAATTGGGCCAGGCCAGAGATCTCTAGAAGGTATAGGATTGGGCCTCCCATAAGTCCAAACACATATATTCAGCCTAGAATATGATTTGAATTTATAAAATTAATTCATTAAACTAGAGAAATAATGTTGCAACTGGCAACCTATCCCGGTTTAAATTAGAGCTTCTATTTGACTTAATTAATTCCCCCTGTTTCAGACAATACACATCCATTAATTTATTAAAAACAATGACAACATTAATTAATTAATATCTTAATTCCTTAAGTAGTACCTGTTGAGATTGTATACTAAAAGCATTTATGATTAAGTGTGTTCGTTTGATATGCTGGTCTTCATAAATGTGTTATATCAATATAGTTGCTATCTGATATAACGAACATTACGAACTATAATATCCTATTATCTCGCCTATAGGGATGATCATATGGTGTGTAGGTGATCACAAAGGTATAAACATAATACGGCTGAGATAGTCCCTGTGTTGGTCCTTAAATATCAGAGTCGTCGTGTTGGATACACACGAAATGCAGCGGAATAATTAATCGTCACTAACACTTTTTGTTTATCTTTCAAGATTAGTTAAGCTCAAAGATAGATTAAGGTTTCTTCAAAGTTATACACTAGCAATATGATTGCTAGATTTTAAATCGTATGAGCAATGTAACAAGAAAAGAACACAATATTTATAGTGGTTTGATTCAAAAAGATCTACGTCCACTCCTTAGCCGACACGCTAAGAATTCACTAAGTAAGTATACAGATTACAAGGATTCGCCTTTTACAGTTAAGTAGGCAGTGAGCTTTCGGCCTGGCTACTTGACAGCTATCCTCCGTTAATCAGGACTCCTCAAATGTAAGATTGGTTGAGTCAAGGGCACACCTTCGAAACACCTGCCTTTCCTACTTTGGAAGTTTTATAGTCACTTCCTGAATTTCCTTGAATACGGCTAGACGACCGTCTTAGTCTAAACCTTTTCAGGTGTTCGACTGATGGATTCTTTCTGAAAAGAAAGGTATCCCAATGATTGAAGATTCTTGAGTGCAATCAAGAATCTCTTC
>JAPKLW010000039.1:1282729-1296580 GCA_026898455.1 Plectranthus barbatus | reverse complement strand
CAAATGCTAAAGCCTTAGCATTCTGCTAGCGCATGTCTTCTAGCAAATGCTGTCCTTCGATATCTGCTAGGAGATCCTCCAGCAGGCTAATCTATTACAACTCAATTTATAACCTATACAGGACTTTACAAGATATGCTAGACTGTCTAGAATTCAGCAAATGATCGACCAATCGCTAAGGTTTGATCCAACAAAACCTTTTTACAAATAAATCCTAAGGGAGATTTCAGGAATAATTTCCCAACACCCTGGATAGGATGTCAGTTTAGGCTGTGACACATCAGTTTATAAGTGAGCTTATCCTAGCTACTTGATGTGTTGGTACATCTTTATGTATTGATGCGATCAACAGTGAGATACGCCATTCTCATTGATATATGAATGAGCCAGATATGTAGATACTTGTTACGATCTTAAACCTAATGGAAGGTTAAGGGGCATGCACAAGTTGACCACACTTTGACTTGCTATGGTGGCGAGTCTTACATGTACACTTGTACCTGCATCTTGGGTTTGGCGGTTTGTGTGTGGCCTGCTTAGACTGGACATGTAGATATTTATATCCGCTTTAGGATGGGGACATTCCCTAAGGAGCTCACAAGGTTTATTATGCTAAACCCTGCAGGTTGAATTATTTAATTAAGGCATTAGTGAAAAGGAGTGAGTGAGACTACTCAGGAAATAAGAGATTAATTAATTGTGGCTGATTATCAGAAGCCAAATTAATTAATGAATGTCTGGAACCTTAAATATGTGGATCATTCAAATTTAAGGCAACCCGCTTCAAATGACATGGTTATAAAGGGGTGAGTCAGCATTGATTTCCTTGGTCAAAACAAATTAATGTTATATTAATTAATTATGTTATGGGTTGGACAAGGAATTAATTAATAAGGAGGGCCCACTTTATTATTTGCATTTGAACCCTAGTGTGGCCCATAAACTGCTTGAGCCCATTAGGGTAGGGTTTGCAAACTCTAACACTATATAAGACTTTCTCTTTTCAGATCCGATATTGTAACTATTAATCAATACAATATTACAAAACATGAGAGAGAGATCGGTGGTGTGGCAACACCAATCAAGAAAGCTTGATCGACTTTCTTGAGGATTTTGTGGAACTCGGTGGCGTATCCTCACCAGATTTCTGAGGAGCAAGGCAACAGATCATCATATCTGTTGGAGCACAATAACATTGATCTAGATCCCTACATCTGGAATTCTTCATCGTAGATCGAGATCTAGAGATTAGAAGCTGGAGTTCAAGTATTCCGTAAATCCATCCTCTGCAATTAAATATTAGGAGCATGCATAGGGTTCACCTGGTTTATTTAATCTGATTATTTTTTATACCCTAAGAACGATCCAAATGACTGAAATAATAAAAGACAATTCATGTTGTTTGTTGAAGACTCAGATCCTACAATTGGTATCAGAGCCATGTTTGGATTTTTAGGCTCTGTCTTAAATAAATTAAGATTGAATAAATTTGTATGTTTAAATTTATTATGGATGGATTTGAATTGTCGTGGATGGTTTTTTTGTTCTCGTGGCCTTATTATTTTTTTGATTTGTATTTCTCCACGAAAAAATCCGTGGTTAGATTTGATAGGAAAATCATGTAATAGATTTTAGATCTATTTTTTTGAATTTTTATTTTCAAATCTGCAAAATAAAAAATTCGGAGAAACGAAGAACACAAAGAACACAGTCAATTAGACATGTCAATAGTTCAGCACTATGCTGTCCCCGGAGCTCTCGCCTGCCGGCGTGCGGCTGGGCCACGCCCAGATTCCATGGCTGATGCACGTGATCTCTGGCAAGCTCCCAAAATTTGGCAGTATGCGGTGTTTGGGAAGTGTGCAGCAGTGGTTATGCACTGTGGTCGGGCAAAGGCAAGGTCGCGCACATGTGGCACGTGGCGGGGGCTGCAGATGCAGCAAGGAGGTCGTGCAAAGATGGAGGTCGCTGCAGCGCACGCAGAAACTAGGGTTTCTGCGTGACTGTGTCGCAACTGCCTCTGGACTCCATGTTGGTAGGTAGGCTGAAAAGGAAGCGCGGCGAGTGGCAGTAAGTCGGAACAAGCCGCGTGCGGCGGCATACGGGTGCTGACGTGTATGCACATCGCGGTTGCAGAACAACAAGGCTGTAATTTCTACTGGTTAGCGAGTGTCTGACACATTTGACTACTTTGGCGATGGCTACTATTGGAGGGGGCATCTGAGTTGTCGGTTGAGCAGCGCGATGGCAGTTGCTGCTAGTAATTATCGGCGGCGGCTACGTGGCAGCGCTGGGTTGGAGCTGCTGTGGCGGCTAGGGTTTCCTAGCTAAGGTTTGATGGCTGTCAGGGTTGTAGCTCGGGCCCATCAGCCCGGAGGCAGCCCACAATCCTATAAATTAGGGTTTGTGTTGCTGTTTGGGCCTCAAACCCTAATTTTAAGCCCAACTGCTATTTTTCAAAACCAATTCAGATTTCAAGTCCAACGGAGGCCCAATTTGAAGATCTGTGTCAGAAATTAAATCTAGTAATAGTTAGATTTAATTTATTTCCATGTAATCGCATGTGAGGGGCTACGAGAATTAATTTGTTTATTTATGTTATTCTTGTACTGATGTGATTTATTATGTGTGCACTAGCAAATAATAGGAATACATGCTTACTTGCTTTATTTATTTACTGTTTAAGCATGTTATAATTATTGTGCATGCTTTATGTGATTTATTTTATTTTTAAAATTGTGTCCATAAATTTCGGAATCTTATTAATTTATGATGGAATTTAAGATGTGACATAATTTATGAGACATAAAATAATGTATGCGCATGAAACCTGTAGAAATTAAAATACTAAGCAGGATTTTGGTTCTTTTCTAACTAAAATCATTAGACCTCCACAAATACGACCTCTCATTGGAATTAAGGTGTCTCGAAGTGTAAACCTCTACTTCGTAGCTTGTGTTGGAGGTCCTTTACCAGTTCTAATGCGATGAGCTTTCTAAATAAAACATTTAGTTTAAGATGAGAAGTGGGAGCCCCTGAGCAAACGTCTATTTAATAGCTTGCATTGAGACAACTTTCACTGGTCTCTTAGATTAATCTAAATGAGAAAACGAAGGATGTAAAGGGCATGCGGTATGGGTTGAGTACGTATGCTAAATCGCCTTTTATCATTCGGAGATAGGATTGCGGTTACTTTGACTTAGATGTTGCCTGAAGCATAACTCATTTGTGATGTCCCTGATGGATTTATATACTGAAAGCATTATGATTGGTATATTATGTACAAGTTCGTTTGGTTAATATACTGGGAATCATAAATGTTGAATGTTCATCTCCTGTCTGAATTAACAAACATGTGTCGCAAACGCAAATATCTTCTTATCTCGTTGATAGGGAGATCATATGGTGTGTAGTAGATCACGGAAGATCGTATGGATCGTTTGACCTAGCAAGATATAAATAGTTATCACAGCTGAGACAGTTCCAAGATGAACTGTCGGTGTACGCTGCAGCATACGCAGTAATAAGCATCTTATCTTTGATGGCTTGGTATGCTGGTGTGGGGCACACATTGATAAGGACCTAAGTCGAGATTGATTCTCTTATCTGACTTAAAAGAATCTAGATCTCTATGACTTGATGAGATCCTAAGCCAATATGAAGGTACAGAAAGTATACACAAATTGTGTATCACTTTGAGTTGCAGTGAAAGGCTCTAGGTTAGCTTGTATATCTGTATCTTGGGTGATAGCAGTTTGTGTATGACTATCTTGTACTGGAACTATGTAACCACATCCAGTATAAGATGGTGACATTCCTTGAGCAGCTCAAAAGGTTCGCTATGCTAAAGTCCTACAGGCTGATTAAGTTCAAGCATAAGTGAAAAGGTTTGAGTGGATTGACTCAGGAATATAAGATGTTAATTAATTTAATAGCGTGTCAGAGCTTAAATTAATTAACGAATGTCTGTAACCTTAAATGTGGGGATATACCGAGCCCATGCAACCTGTACCTCAAAACGTGGTAGCAAATAGGTAGAATAGTATTGATTCTCTGGTGGAATGAATCAATATTAATTAATTAATTATATTCTGGGTTGAATATGGGAATTAATTAATTGATAGGCCTTATTTGCTATTTGCATTCTGATCTCTGGTCTGGCCCATGTAAACTCAATCCCAATAGAAGTCCAGTATTTTCCAATAAATAGGCCTCAGTTTCTCAGATCACAACACACCACACGATCATAAGTTGCAACACAACAAACCAGGATTTGGGAGTTGTGAGTGATCGACTAGATTTGAGAAAGGAGGAGGAAATTCTGCTTCTCAACCAGACAAGGAATCCGAAGGGAATCTTCACCAGATATTCGGATTGGAGTTGGGATACAGATCAGAAGATCAGATTAGGAGGATCATCTGCTTTCTTCTCTCCCTCTTGTTATTCGAAAATTATTGTTTAATTTTCATAGATTTAATTCCTTAATATGTTAGGAATAAATCTTGGTGCGTGGGAAAAAGGATCGATGATCAAATCTCTACGCACACGTTCTTCAGGTTTCTACATTCCAAGTATTGCACATAAACCCCCTTATGCATAATCAATAGGAGCATGCTAGGAATAATCATAGGCATAGAAATTTATTTTTGATATTCCAGTTAACAATCTCGGCTAATGGATTAAGTGATTCAGTTCACAAATCCCTTCAGTCCCTGGTCTGGATAGGTGAACATGGTCTTAGTATCTCCAATATTAATTTCTTTTTCCGGCGGATACCTAACATGGATAGAAATTAAAGGACCTGTTTTGATTTGGTTGAGCATTTGCCGTAAACTTCTACTTAGTAGCTTGCGGTAAATTAGCTTGGGAAATTGGAGGAAGAAAATTGCATTGTTTTATCTAAAGGTTTTATGCATATTTGTTTCAATCGTTCATAGTATGTGCTTAATTTAATCCGCAATTTTATTTTTCAGATATGTCTATTATTTTATCGCTCATTAATTGAATTGTACTCAATTTTCAACTTGTCCAAATTTCCCTCGATGGAAAAGTGACATTGTCAAACTGTTGGATTCATTTGGACATTTGTTTGTTCTACAAACTCACTGTCCGAGTCTGCCGACCAATGTATCTTCCAACAAGGAGTGTGCACAGTATCACATGTGGATGTGGTCAAATGGCATGGCCAAACAATACATCTTAGGTGGTATGTATAATGATCTTCGTCCTCGTTATAGTGATGTATAGTATGCGCGTGATATTATGTGATGTCTTGACGTAGCCTATGGCGGGCTTGATAGACATGCTAGATCCAGTCTTATCAAGCGCATTGTAAGATAGAAAATGGGTCAGGGCTGTTCTGTGCATGAACATATGGAATCACTCATCTAGCTCATCGATGAGTACCCATTAATAGGTGGTCAAATTGACGATGACTTCAAAATTGACTTGATACTCAACACACTACCAAAGTCATTTTATGACTTCAGAAATTTTGTTGAGAAAAAGAAGAGTGAGTATATTGTTCACAGTCTGCTCGAGGATCTTGAGTCAGCAAAAGCTTCTTCAATCTTTTTTGTGAGTTGCTCAAATTTTCTTCCGATTCAGAATAGTGATGTCAAAGAAAAGAGGAATGAAGGATGTAGTGGGAGCAATCTTGCATTATCAAGTCGCGTTGTAATGACATGAAGAAGAATTGTAAAGGATATAAAGATAGCAAGAAAGACAAATGTTTCAAGTGTAGCAAGAAAGGTCACTGAAAAGTAAATTGTCCAAATTTGTTAACTAAGGGACAAAGTATGTTATCTTTTGCATTGGTTGTTGAAATATGTTTAGTATCAGTTTTCTACTCCTTAGTGGGTAGTGGTAACTAAGGTCACTAATCATGTTTGCTATGCTTTGCAAGCGATCAAGCTTAAGGCTTGAAGATGGCGAGATTACCATCTACAAGATTGACGCTGGAAGTTGCTACTTCGGCTGATGGAGATTTTACTTTATATTGATGATAAACAAAGTTCAAGTTTTTGAAGAGATGTTTCAGTTAAAAACTTATTTATATTTATGTTTCAATGGATTATCAATTATTTTTGATAGAATTATTCTATCATGATAAATAACAATGTTTTCCATATTGATTAAATGGATGTTTCTGTTCAGTACTTGTTTATATTAACCAACAGTGTATCATGACATTTTAAAGAATCTTACTAGAGATAAGGTTACATTGATCTAAGTAGTTTTAAGAAATTCATGGGATTATGGATTCAATCCAGGTATTCCTAAGAATGGTACTTATAAATACTACTTGGAGTAATAAGACGATAACCAAACTTTTTTTAATAGACAGTTGAATCTCTAGGAGTTATTTTGTGTTTGCTCTGTGTTGAGTCCACTTCCGCAATTTCCTTAAATAGACATTGATAATATAATCACTTAAGATATGAATATGTTTATCTAATTCACTACAAGTCTTAGTCTCGCTTTAATCAAGAGCATTTAAGACTAAGGTAGAGAAGAAGCTAAACAAGACCGTAAAAATATTATGATTCCTTCACAATGGTGATACGCTCATATTTGTACACACTTATCCATGTTTTTCTCCTTAGTTTTAGTGTAATTAGGTTTGTTTATTAGTTGTTTTTTGAATGAGTGTATTATAGAGGATGTTATGCTTGCCATGCTAAGTTTTGTAGGTTTTTAGGCTAAAAGTGAGCAAAAGATGAAAAGAGTCGAGTTTGACCGAGTTGCTGCTTTGATTGACACATGAGAAGTCGATCGAGTCGAAAGATGTGCCAAAATCCTAAAGCAGGACCTCTGTGTCAACCGACATGGAGTATGTTGATGGACACGGAGGTCGGATGTCGATCGAAGGCAAAGTAGGAAGAGAGGCTTGACTCAAAGCATACATGTCGATCGACAAACACTGTGTCGATCGACATGAAGAAGAAGAGAGGTGATCGACATGAAGTTAATTACTTGGATTTCAATTTGCATGTGTGTTGATCGACACACTCTATGTCGATCGACACGGAGGCCGGAAAAGGAGATTTGTCCCAATTTGGATGTTTTTGATATTTTAGCCCAATACCTAATTTAGATATTTTCACTCCTCTATAAATAACACTCCATTAGGGAATGAAATTCATCATCTTTATCATTATTTTTACTTAGAATATTATAGCATTGGAGTTTTTCAAGACTTTCAAGGTTCCTATTTCCCATGTAAGGTAATTTATGTCTTTCAATAGAATGTTTGCTTTATTTCTATCCATGTTTAGTGGCAAGAAACCCTAGCAGATTCTAGGGTTTTAATAATCTTTTCTAATGCATGTATGAATGATTCAACTCAATAGCATGGTTTAATTTCTTAAGCTTAATTAATCGAATCTTGATTTAAAGAAGGATCGAGAGATGAATTTGAATCTAGATTTGTAGTTATCAATTGAAGGACCGAGAGGTGAAAATTGGTAATAGGAAAAAGAAATTAATTATAATTATTTTCTGTCTCAAAAAGAAGAATCAATTTGTAGGATTTAATTAGATAATTATCGAGATTGGCTAATTTGTGTTCT
Source organism: Plectranthus barbatus (assembly GCA_026898455.1). Lineage (NCBI taxonomy): Eukaryota > Viridiplantae > Streptophyta > Magnoliopsida > Lamiales > Lamiaceae > Plectranthus > Plectranthus barbatus. Next base: position 1,289,009 of record JAPKLW010000039.1, on the reverse strand, counting down.
TGAGACCGAGAGGAGATAGTCACATATTAGTAATCTAGGGTTTAATTGCCTAACAGAGGAATTTTATCCATTTGAATCCGATTTATTCCCCATTGCTGAGTTGATGAATTTTGCATGTTGATGACCTGATTATCTGCTCTAGAATCTGTATCTTAAGATTCTATTTTCAAAACCTTTTAAATTCTGCATTGTTATCTTTAAATTCCAAACTAAAACCCTTATTCGATTTACTCAAACAACTGTGGTTTAAAAACTATGGCTAGTACATAGAATAGTCTCATATATAGTCTCTGTGGGTTCGACTACCGTAGGGTAGTCTTATATATTTATTTTCCACTGTTCTATAATTTATCTGTAATTTTACAGTGATCAATGGTGTGTATCTCAAGTGATATGTTTTACAGTATTTGATAGAGTAAGGGATTGTATCGTAGGTGACTACATGTGTTATCCCTCAAAGGGATGGTGTGAACAAAACGAGAGAAATAAGATTTTTTAAAGTTGATCAGCTATGCCAGCTTTGTCAATTTTCATTTTTGGGAAGTGCGCCGAAAGGCAGTAGTTCAACTTTTAAGCTATTGTAGGAAGCTGATTGGTTAGAAGAAAGGTTTAAGCTAATACTGCTTTGTGGGCTATCCCTGCTAAACGAGAAAGGTAGTTTCTTTATATATATATATCAAGTTGTTGTATAGGATAAAACCACGAATCCAAATGTGAGATTGTTCTCCAATGATTTGGAGAAGACAATTCAAATCCATTAGGAACTACCCTGTGACATATTGAGCATATCTCGGTAGGTATGGTACCAATTGCACGATCGCCCGAGCAACACAGTAAACCACAAGTTAATGCACCAAGAACTTACATAATAAAAGGAGCATCGTTGCAGTGGGAGGTTGCCCTGATAGTACTGGTTCATAGGAAATAGTTTTTGGATTTATTTCCAATTGACGAACAATATTGTATTGTTCCCTTAATGCACAACAAAGCTGTTAAGACAAACGATGCAGTTTAATTACGTCAAGTCATGAATTCAAAAATGAATCAATAGCAGTTATGGTTGTATATCAGGATCAGTGTTACAAATAGCTTTCCAGTTATAGGCGACTGATTGCTTTACCAGTAAATAAATGTTCGAATGGTAACCTAGTATACTTCACGAGTGTAGGTTTGTTAGCAAAGTATGTTTCATAACAAGACCTTCTCACCGGTTGCTACTATTAAATCCATACGAATTCTTTTGTCCATAACAACACATATGAACCTAAGTATTTGGAAGGTAGATGATGTCATCTGTATTTTCACAAACGGGTACCTTAACAAAAAGTGATGTTATCTATATGAAAAACCCAGATAAGTTGTGTAGTAAGGTGAGCCGCATCTTGTCTAGAAGCCAAGGAATTTCAAGTATGAACTTAAGGGATCTTCAAGGTCACGAAATAGATGTTTTAATATTGTATGTCGAGAACAAGAATTTCATGTACTCAGTTATATGTCAGCGGAAGCATGATTTTCCTTGCACATTATGTAGATTTATTTTCACATTCGAAAACGGTGTGAAGATATTGTCAGACATAAAGAGATGGTTATCTGAACCATTTTAGAAGTAGGACATATGAGATACTGGAACATCCTTTGGAAAGGATGCTTATGTGTCTCAAGTTGCTTAAGTTGGTTCTGTGGTGACTCGTTTTTTTATAAGACCAAGAAAGGGTTGCTACCTTTCTTTAAATGGCGATAAACAAAGTGAGATATATCAATGATGTCGTAGGCATGGTGAACATATATCAATTCAACCCTGGATAGGCACATTGGTTTATAAATGTGCCTTGTGGGTTGAATGGTATCGAATATTTAGGAGGATCATAAGGAAGGAAATCGACCACTAACTATGTGTTAGGCTTGGAGGAGGGGTTATAGGAATCTAACACAGAAATGTGTTGCGAATTCTTGTATAAGAGATTAATTAATTGTGGTTGATTAGTCATAAGCCAAATTAATTAATGAATGTCTGGAACCTTAAATATGTTGATCATTCAAGTTTAATGCAACCCATTTCAAATAACGTCGTAATAAAGGGGTGAGTCAGCATTGATTTCCTTAGTGAAAGCAAATTAATGTTTTATTAATTAATTATGTTCTAGGTTGGACAAGGAATTAATTAATAAGGAGGGCGCACTTTATTATTTGCATTTGATCCATGGTCTGGCCCACAAACTGCTTGAGCCCATTAGGGTTAGGGTTTGCAAACCCTAACACTATATAAGCCTTTCTCTTTTCAGATCAGTATTGTAATATTATTTAATACAATATTACACAACACGAGAGAGAGATTGGCGGCGTGGCTACACCAATCAAGAAGGCTTGATCGACCTTCTCGAGGATTTGGTGGAACTCGGTAGCGTATCTTATGGAATTATTTACTGAAAGCATTACGATTGGTTTATTATGTACAATGTTTATTGGTTAATATACTGGGAATCATGAATATTGTACGATCATCTCCTGCCTGAATTAACAAACATATGTCGCAAACACTCTGATCCTCTTATCTTGGCTGCTTGGTATGCTGGTGCGTGGGTACGCATTGATAGGACCTATGTTAAGATCGATTCCTTTATCTGACATTAAAGGAATCTAGATCTTTGTGGCTTGATGAGATCCTAAACCTAAATGATGGTACAGAAGTATACACAGATTGTGTGTCACTTTGAGATATAGTGAAAAACTCTAGTTGAGCTTGTATACACAGATTGTTCTAGCGTCTTTAGCAGTTTGCTGAATGTTAGCAAATGCTAATTCCTTAGCATTCTGCTATCATCTGACTTCTAGCGAACGACATTCTCCGATGTCTGCTAAGAAACCTTCTAGCAAACTAGTCTATTACAACTCAATATATGACCTAAACAGGACATTACAAGATATGCTAGACTATCTAGAATTCAGCAAATGATCAACCAAATGCTAAGGTTTGATTCAACAAAACCTTTTTACAAATAAATCCTAAGGGAGATTTTAGGAATAATTTCCCAACAATGTGGCTTTTTTTGGATTCAACTTGAAGGACGCCTTTGCTTCTTTTCCTTGTTGGCAAGCTCTGCACACTCCTACCTTCTTGATGGTTTCTTTGGGCATTCCTGCAACAAAGTTATTTTTGGCTATACAATTGATAGTTTTGAAATTTAAATGCGTTAATCTTTTGTGCCATAGCCAATTGATTTCTTCTTTGTTGAACGCGATGAGGCATGAAACTTGTTGACCACTCTCCCAATCTACAATGTAGAGTCCTCCTTTTCTGACTCCTCTAAGTTTTACATCTCCTGTAGTTTTGTCAGCAATCTTGCAACCTGTATCAAAGAAAGAAACAATATATCCATTTTCACTTAGTTGGCTGGTGGTTTTGTCATCTTCGTTATCTTCTTGCTAGACGTTGTTCCTGCAAAATGAAGAAAATACTTTTTAGGTACCCGATCAACAACAGGTCCTGCTGGATTAGTTCTCTGGATCATCCCCTTGGGAATCCAGACTTTCGTGATGTTTACAATTTTCTTGTCATCACGTTATACAACCTTTCCCTTCCCATTGGTGTAATGCTTCAAATTTGTATGAAAATGTGTAGTAGTGTGTTGAGCCTTCATAGTCTTTTGAGAGCGATATGATTTAGACTCTGACTTCCTTGGAATCACAGCATATTGCATAGCCTTGCTAGAATATATATGAACCTTCCTAGCAGATAGAACTGTCTGCTGGGATTCATATATTGATTTGGTTGACTTCCTCTCAGCAGATGTACCGTTACATGGTCTCTGCTGATTGGGCAACTATGGGTTATTAGTCTGCCAACACTTTTGCTGAGCAATCATTGCTGATTTAGCATAATCCTCTTTGTCTTGCCTAGCGCTCTGTTGAACCTTCCCGATTGCTAGAAAAAAGATAATTTTTTTGATCGTGCCGATTCAGCATTGTTGGATTCTCCTTTCTCAAAACCATTCCCAGCATGATTATTTGTACTTCTTTGAACACACAAAATTTCACCTAAGTCTCACGTGCTTTTTGAAAATTGACAGGAATTTTGCACGGAGTTTTTTCTTTTCAAAATCTCATTCTCCCTTTTTAAACAATCAAATTTTTTGCTAAGTGAGGAGAATTCAGTTTTGAGTTTTGAAAGTTCCTCGTGTGCCGACCTAGATTGTTCAATCTCATTGGTCAAAGTAGAAAACTGAGATTTAAGTGAGGAGTTTTTTTGTATCAAAGCTTCTTTTAAAGCATGAAACATTGAAAATTCGTTCAAAAGTTGTTCTATAGTTATATCTCCTGATTATGAGAAACAAGAATCAGTAGTATCATGCATGTTATCTGACGTAGATGCAACAAACATATCTGAATTTGTTACATGGTTTCTCGTATCAACTAGAGCTGATTCCGCTATCTGCTCTTCATTTTCTTCAGCATCTTCATTGATGCGGGCCATGAATACCACGAGGACATCCTCTTCCTCTTCTGATGAGTAACTTTCATCGTCATGATCTGGGATGTCTAGTATTTATGTGTTGGTCAGCAGGGCCTTGGCAACAGCCTTTGATGAATGCCTTTCAAAGAATTTCCTCAACCTTTCCCTTTCATCTGGACCCACTCAAGGACACTCGAACTTTAGGTGATCTGGAGAGTTGCACACATAGTATGTTCTCGGTATCCTCCTTGTTGTCCTATTATTTGTTGGTGGGCTTTATTGAGGTTCTTCCTTCTTCCCTTTAGCCTTCAAGAACAGCATTTGAAGTCTTTTCATCTTCTCCTCCAGCTCGCAGACTGAGCATTCCTTCTCTTTTACTTGAGATCCGCTAGTTGATGTGATCTCCTTACTGGGTTAGACTGAGCTGGACGATCCGAATGGAACAAATTCTTTGTTTTCCACTTCTGTACGTCTCTTTTCACAAAAAAATGTTGCATCCTCAGACTGATTCTCGATGGGTACTGCAGCTCGTACAACTTCACTCTTCTTGCTTTGCATGATATCCCATTCATGTGCTTGAAGTTGGGCGAATATTTTCTTCTAACTCATGGCAGATAGATCCTTCTCCTTCAGGCTTGTCACTTTAACAAACCAATCTTTTTTTGGCATTTTAGAGAGAATCTTCTAGTTCATGTCGGGGAGTTCATATGTTCTTCCCAACTTCTTCAACTCTGCTATGATGGAGTTGAATCTAGCTTCCATATCTTTGATTGTTTCCCCATAAATCATCAGGAACGATTCGTATCTGTCTAAGCACTATTGTAGCTTGTTCCTCTTCAATTGATCGGTCTCTTTACTTATAGTGCCAAGAAAATTCCATATTTCTTTGGCATTCTTGAACTCCAAAGCTTCTTCCATCAAAGGAGGTGATAGAGAATTTAAGATCAAATCCATGGCTACGTAATCAGGTTGAGCAGGAACTCAATCCTCCTAACTCCACTCCATGTAAGGTTTTCAACCATCACATCTGGTCCTTGGACGTCTTCTCCGATTCAAATTTTCACTTTTTGAATCTTGATTGGTCCTTGCTCGATTACCTGCTTCATCTCGGGATGTATATTCATCAGTGTATACTTCGCATTGTTCGCCATTATCCACATCCTGAGCTTGACACAAAAACATAAGAAATATGCAAGGAAAGAAGGATCTGGTCCTAAGCGACTCAGAAGCAGCTAGTCTGTAAAGACCAACCGCTTTGATACCACTTGTTGGTCCCTGATCAGAGTTTCAATATTTGAAGCAGAAGTCTTAATCAAGTCTTGCGCTTATCAAGCTAAGGCCACGACTTAGCAAGTGTTTTTCAAACGTGTTTAAGCTCGAGTATTCGTTAGATTTGTTGCAGGTTATACCTCAACACTTGATGTGTTAAGTTTTAACGTAATCATCACGTAATGAAATAAAGCAGTAAATGAACATAAGGTTTATAGTGGTTCGAACAATTGTTCTACGTCCACTCTTCAGTCCTGACTGAAAATTCACAATTGATTGATTACAAGGTCAGGCTTGATCTCTAACGTTGAGCAGCTCCTCCGTTGGTCAGCGCACACCTTCAAGCACCTCGGTCTTCAATCTTTATCTTGTCGCTCCATAGAGTGAGGACAAACCTCCCTTCTCCTTGGACGTCAACTCTAGGAGTTTTATAGTTCTTCCCAAAACCTTTCCTGGTTTGGCAGTTGCTCGTGATAATCACGCTTGCAGAGCAAGGTGTCTGCTAGATTCTTTTTAGAATAGAAAGAATACCAAGATTAACCTTAGAAGTAATTATTTAGA
>JAPKLW010000039.1:1215585-1282719 GCA_026898455.1 Plectranthus barbatus | reverse complement strand
GTCTACAATATAAGATAAGTGGATGTACATGCAATCATACGAAAACAACAATGTGATAATATTTATTTCAGTTAATCAAAAATTATCGAATACATGACAAAGCTCACTTAAAAGTTTGCTTTATAATAAACTCCAACAATATCCCACTTATAGTAATGATAAACTTTTTATATACACACATATAATCACAATTCTCCCACTTAGACTCAAAGTGTAGATGCCATAGTGTTTCTTGAAGATCTTAGTTGTCAAAGTCTTCGTGAAAGAACCAGCCACGTTATCCAATGATGCAATCTTTTCCAAAACAAAGTCACCTTGCTTTACTATTTCTCGTATAATGTGGTACTTCCTCTCAATGTGTTTGCTTGCCTTATGGGCTCTAAGTTCTTTCAAGTTTGCTATTGCACCAACATTGTCATAATAAATAGTGATACACTTTGGCACACTCAGAATTACCTCCATGTACAACAAGAAGCTCTAAAGCCACACAATGTTTTTCGCAGCCTCTGAGATAGCCACATATTCAGCTTCCATGGTGGAGCCCGCAACGCATTTCTGCCTCACACTCCTCCATGATATGGCTCTGCCTCCCAAGGTAAACACATAACCCGAGGTGGACTTCCTCTTATCTCAGTCAACTTGAAAATCTAAATCTCAATAACCCAAAAGAATCATTTCTCATAATAACAACATTGTTTTTAAAAATAACAGAATATCCATTCAAAAACAGCTTCGAAACTGAAACTAAATTCTTTAAAAAACTAGGCAAATATAAAACGTATTTTAAAACTAAATCATTTTCAGAAAAAGATAAGTGCACATCTCCCACTGCAAAAGCTGCCACTCTTGCAGCATTCCCTAAGCGTACGGTAATTTTGCTAAAGCAGCGGAAGACTAACTTAACAAATGCAGCGGAATGTTTAAGTATCTTGCACTTAGTTTCTTGACAAATGCTTAGCTCGAGGTAGGTGTTAAGATTGTTTCAGATATACTCTAGCAACTTGAGGTTTCTGTTGGGATTGTATACTGAAAGCATATATGATTAAGTGTTTTCTACACTGGTCTTCATATATGTTGCTACAACAATGCTCGCTATCTGATGAAACAAACATACAACGAACCATAATATCCTATTATCTCGCCTATAGGGATGACCATATGGTGTGTAGGAGATCACAGAGGATCATATGAGTCGTTTGACCTAGCGAGATATACACAGTATCACAGCTGAGACAGTCCCTGGATAGGTTGTCGGTCTAAGCTGCGACACATCGGTTCATAAGTGGGCTTATCCTAGCTACTTGATGTGTCGGTACATGGTTATGTATTGATGAGATCAACAGTGGGATGTGCCATTCACATTGACATACGAATGAGCCAGATCCCTAACATACTTCCTATGATCTTAAACCTAACTGAAAGATAAGGGGCACACACAGATTGACCACACTTTGATTTACCATGGTGGCGAGTCTTACATGTACTCTAATACTCGTATTTTAGGTGTGGGCAATTTGTGTGCGGCCTTCTTAGGCTGGACGTTTAGGTAAGCATATCTGTTTCAGGATGGTGACATTCCCTAAGAAGATCACAAGGTTCATTATGCTAAACCCTGCAGGTTGAATTATTTAATTCACGCATAAGTGAAAAGGAGTGAGTGGTATTACTCAGGAAATAAGAGATTAATAAATTGTGTCTGATTGTCATAAGCCAAATTAATTAATGAATGTCTAAAACCTTAAATATGTGGATCATGTTAGTTTGGTGCAACCCGTTCTTAATAATGTGGTAATAAAGGGGCGAGTCAGCATTGTTACCGTGGTGAAGGTTAAAACAATGTTTTATTAATTAATTATGTTATGGGTTGAACAAGGAAGGATTAATTAATAAAGAGGGCCCACTTTATTATTTGCATCTGGTCCCTGGTTTTGCCCATGAACTGCTCAAGCCCATTAGGTTTAGGGATTCTCAAAACCCTAACACTATATATAGGCCTTCTCTCTATCAGATCAAGTTAGACTTTTAAGTACATTGAAAATAGAGAGAGACGGTGGCGGCGATCCGGAAGGGAGAGACTGATCGATTTCTCCAGATCTCGAATTCAACGTGGTAGATAATCCTCACCAGATTTCAAAGGAGCAAGGGAACATATCAGAAGATCAGATCTGTAGGAGCAACTGTTCATCGTCGGCATTCAGATTCAGATCCAGGTTACTTCATCATTTTTTTTCCGATCTAGATCTGTAGATCAAACGGTGAAGATCAGGTATCCCTAAATTCCATCATCTGTAATTAATTTTGTAGGAGCATGCATAGGTTCGCATGGTTTGTTTAATTGAAATTTATTCCTGGTACCCTAAGAACGATCCTTGGCAAGAAATTCATTAATGGCAACTCGTGTTGTCCATCGTAGACTCAAACCCTACAGTTGCTAGGTTTCAAGTCAACAAGCAGAAATAATAAAATAGTAACAACAACACAAGGGTTTATAGTGGTTCGATCCTTAAAGATCTACGTCCACTCCTAAGTCGAACACTGAGAATTCACTAAAAGATATGTTAAAGTACAAGGAATCACCTATCTCTTGTAGCAGGTGGTGAGCTTTCGAGCCAGCCACTACAAAGCTATCCTCCGTTGCTTGGATCTTCTTGGTCGGCAGTTGCGGCTAAGTCAAGGGCGCACCTTCGTAAAACTTGGTCTTACGGCAATGGAAGCTTTATAGTTCCTTCCGAAATTTCCTGGGGGTTTCCGGCAACAGCCCGTCTTAGTCAATCTCTTTTCAGAGATGTGACTGTTGGATGCTTCCTAGGATGGAAGTTATCCCAATGATTGATCCTTGAATGAAGTCAAGGAATCCTCTTGAATGCAGTATCAGATATTCAATGTTAGACACTTGTTGTTGAGAGCTTTTAAGATTCTTCTCTTTTGTGGGCTCTCAACTGACTACTCTCTTTTTGCTTTGTTCGCTTTGTCAAAGGTATCTCACAATACTTGTCTGTCGTGAGTTGTATGAGCAGTAGTTGTGCGAGTAGTATTCTTCTCTCTATTTGGACTTGTTGTTTATATCTGGAGATTTAAAACTTGAATCTCCATACCCGTTAAACACAATGGTCTTCTTCGTCTGAAAGAGTAGCTACTTTTCTGTCCTTTCCGGCATGTACAGTTCTTTATCACCTACTTCGGGAAAGCTTATCATCCTTGATTGTACCTTTTGTCAGAACGGGCATCTTAGCAAGTGTTTTTTGAATATCTCTTTGCTTAGCATTCTATCGGAGAATGATGGGAACACTTTGCTAAGTCTCTTGACTCATTTACTCTTTGACTGCTGACTGCTGAGAACTTCTTAGCAATCTGTCTTCGTATTCAACTACTGACTCCTCGGCAGTTGCGTATTTAGCACTTGAGTCTTGATTCTTTATTGCTATAACTTCTAGCAATTTCTTCCGTAAATAGTGGATGCTGACTCCTTCAGCATTCCGCTATCTTCTATAATAATGAATACTGACTCCTTCAGCATTCCGCTATCACTTTACTACTGACTGCTGAGCAAATACTCATAGTAGTCTCTTCTTTCAGCATATGATTGCTAGCACTTTAGCAATCCTTCTTCTTAGCACTTGACTGCTATCTCCTTAGCAGTAATCTCTGTCTACTGACTTCTCTAGCAATCTGCTTGACTGCTGAGAACGTTCCTAGCATCCAAAATCTTCCAAAGTCTTTGTTTCAATTGCTGAATCCTTCCGCAATCTTCTGCAAGTACTTCTAATCTATTACAACTCGAAATATTTCCTAAACAGGACATTACACAAGAGTTGCTAGACTATCTAGATTTCAGCAAAGATCGACCAAACTAACTAAGGTTTTGATTCAACAAAACCTTTACAATTTGATCTAAAGAAGGAATTTACAACATTAATCTAGGAATAATTCCAAAAAATTTCCCCATATTTGGTGCGTTCAAAGCATACTATCAATTGTTGAATCTAAGATAGAAAAATTTATAAGTTTACAAGAATTTCTAAGTATCAGAACTATTCTAGCAGTCTAGCTCAGAATTTAACCACTTGATCCTAGCAAGGATTGGTTTAAATAAATTCCCCCTTAAAAAATGTTGGGAAATATTCTTGATTAAAATACTAGTAAAATGTTTCTTAGCAATATGCTAGAAATTCTAGCACCCAATCAAGTCAGCAAGCATTTACCACCAATCACAAAACAAATTAACTCAGCATCCACATGCAATTTCGTTGAATACACGAATAGTGTATATCAACTAGAACACGCAAAAACATCAGAAGTGGAGTCTGATTCAGTTTCATATATATGATTGAGAGTTTACGAGTACATCGAAACTGAAAAAGACCAAAAAGATTACAAGAAATCTTGCTAAGATATTCAATTGAGCTCAGGAGTCGGGAGCAGACTTCTTCTTGTCATACTCATCAAATTTGCTCATAGCCATCTGCATGAACTTGTCATAGAATGCCTTGCTGGATTCTCGATCATCGGTCTCCCTCTCCAATTTTTTAGCAAGTTTCCCGTTCTCCATCTCTATCTTCCTTAGCTTCAGCTCCTTCTCTTTCCTTTTTAGGTCCTCCTCAGCAAGTCTCCTTTCTTCTTCAGCAGCAACAATTTCCTCCTCTTCTTTCCTTTTTTTCTCTGCTTCAGCAATTCTCCTCTCTTCCCCCTCTTTGATTGCAGCCAAAAAGGTGCTTGAGAAGGAGGTAACACTCTGCGCAAGCTTTTGCTGGGAATCTGCTACTTCCTCTTTCATCACCTCCATTTTCTGCTTTACACCAGATACATCACTTTTCACTTCAGCTACCTTTGCTCTGACTTCAGATACTTTTCTCCTTTCTTCCTCCACTTCTTTCCTTATATCAGTAGCCTCCAGAGCCACTCGTTCATTGATGGCCAGGGGAATAGTAGTGGATAGAGCATGTTGGAGGGCAAAGTAAACAGCGTGATCAAGGTAGGAATGAAAGTTATGAGAGCTTACAGGGAGAACATCAAGTGAAGAAGTTGTTAGCACAATTTCTCGGCCTGTAAGAGACTCAACTTCTGCCATTAGAGTATCAACTTCGCCTTGGGCCGCAGTGTACATAGCTTCTGCGTGTATGCGCTCGGCCTCCTCTATTGTCCAGACCTTCTCCATGGCCTCAGCAAGTTTAAATGACTTTGTTGTTTCTACCAGTGCGGTCAAGCAGTGAGCCTCCTCTGCCATGCGCTCTACTTCCTCTGCTATCCAGGCCTTCACTTGTGCCTCAGCAAGGTCAGCAGCCTCTGCTTCATCGGCATGTGCATTCAAGTAGTGACCCTCCTTTGCCATGCGCTCGGTTTCCTCAATCACTTCAAAAATTTCTTCTTCCAAGAAAAATGCACGCATTTTCGCCGCTCTGTCATGATGTACGGTCAGCTCACGGCTCTGGTTCTATTCCATCTCCTCTTGCTCTCTAGCAGCAGCCATTCTAGCCATCATCCTTTCCCTCTTCAGAGCTTTATACTCAGTCTGGTGCCTTCTGTACTCAGCAGCTGCTTTAGCTTGGCGCTTGGATAGCTCAATTCTAGTATCAGAGTAACCATCTGGACCAAAGCTTGACTTCGGCAAAGATTGAGAGGTAGAGAACAACCAATGGGTGCGAATAGCTTGGAGTCTTGCTAGGACTTTCTTATCAGAGAATTGCTTGGTCTCGAGCACTTGATCGATCCAATCATTTGCCCATTTCTCTTCCTTCCTCCAGAAGTTGAGGCCCTTTGTGGTGATTACCAGCATTCTCTCTTCAAAGCATAGCTGATGCATGATGTAATCATACATCCTCCAACGCCGAAATTCTTTGCTCAACAACTTCCCTTCCGGGGTGCTCTCATTTAGATCATCATAAAAGACATTAGAAATGTCTCGCTCTATCTCAGCCAACACAAATTCTTCTATTTCAGAAACCATAGAGAGTAGGTCGGAATTTACTTCCTCTTCAAGGAAAACAGGGGCACACCATTGTGCGACTCTCCTTGTCTTGAAACGGTGCCATGGGAGTCCTTGAAATGGAACGCGCAACATCTCATTGTTTCCAGTAGGGATCTTCCATAGAAACCGGGCATCATAAACATCCTCAGATTCATCATCGGAATCTGATACAGAATAGCAAGAGGCTAAGAAACCTGCATCTAGTTCATCCTCTTGCATATGCTCAGCAGGCGAGGGAATAACAGTGTTAGGCTCTTCGTCAGCACTTGGACCCTCTGCTGGTCTCTGCTCTGGCAATGCAATAGTAGGAATGTCACCGCTGGCCCTCTCCTCAGCATGCACAACTTCAGCACCTTGCTCAGCATGCTGTCCCGATGTAGAAGTTGTAGGGATTTCTTGTGAACCGAATCACATAATCCAACTGAACCGGATCGATTTATAGATATTGCACACAATCAAAATTCACAATAAAACCTAGCATGCTCCGATGAATTTAATTCTTAGAATTGTGGATTGAGAGATTACCGTAATTCCGTAGAGTCTGATACGATCTTTAGCGTTTGAATATCCAACTTTAAATTCAACCATGCAATTTGATTTAATCCGCGGAAATAGAAATTAGATATCTAATTTCTTAGATAAAATCGAAACAAAAGAGAAGAAGAATGAAATATGTTCTCCAGATTAGATCTTCAGGGTTGTGTCCCAATGCTGTTCAGATCTGCTACTAGTGAGGATTCCACAGATCTGTGTTGTAGGCCGGAGCAGAAAAACACTTCTTCTCCCCTCTATAGGCGCCGCCCCTCCTTCCCTCCAACCTAGGGTTTTGACTGATTTGAATGATCACACAAGTGGCTAGGGTTTCCAAGAGAGAGTGGTCTATTTATAGACCCAGGGTTTTATCCTTAATGAGCTATTGGGCCTTTTTTCAGCATGTTTATTTGGACCAATCCTGGGACCTAATGCAAATAATAAAGTGGGCCTATAATTAATTAATTCTCATGTCCAAAACCCAGGACACAATTAATTAATTAATATTAATTCTTTTTCACCACATAATTAATACTGACCTACCCCTGTATTACCACATTATGAGAACGGGCTGCATTAATTGAGAATCCCCATATTTAAGGATACCGAACATTCAATAATTAATCAGAGCTTCTGAGAATCTCTAACTACAATTAATTAATCTCTTATTATTCCTGAGTAGTACCACTCAATCCTTATCACTCGTGCCTGAACTTTATTAGCCTGCAGGCCTTTGGCACGATGAATGTCATTGAGCTCCTCAGGGAATGTCCCCATCCTATTACTCGGATATGGTTACCTAAACTCAGTCTCAGGCGGTACTACACGAACTGCTGTTACCCTAGATGCGGATTTACGAGCACGTTACTCAGGCTCTCAACCATGGCAAGTCAAAACAACAGTCAACCCGTGCAAACCCCTGAACCTTTGTTAGGCTTTGGACTCAATCAATATCGAGATCTTGTATTCATTGATGTCAGACAGTCGAATACATCTCACTGTGGTCCATCAATACGCCACCCCTGCGTACGAGCATGTTAAGTAACAAAGACAGACTACTTATTCCAACGATGTCGCAGCCATACGGACAGACGTATCCTCATACGCTGTCTTGGCTGTGATCAGGTTTATGTCTCTCTAGGTCAAGTGATCATACTGTCTTCTGCGATCTACAACACGCCGTATGATCGTCCCTATCGGTGAGACAAGAGGATACCATTGTTACAAGCATGTAAGATTGTTTGACAGGTAGGAGAAATAAACCATTGAATACTCATTATAATAAATGCTTTCAGTATACAAAACCCATCAAGAGTTCCAATACCTATATCCTGACGTCCCTCAGGCGGAGTACTCCTGCTAACGGCCTGCACAACAACAGCCTCCCTGATGACAAGGCTTCCCTGGCCTTCAGGAATCACACGAGCATCAAATACTCCTGCCACCAACAAAGTATGCAAATCCTTGTCGGAAACGGCGTCATGCTCTGGCAAAGGAGTGGTGGTGGGAACCTCAGCAACTTGCTTCCCTTTCCTATTAGCAGCCTGCTCTGCTGCTAGCCTAGTTGCCTCCTGAGCCGCTTGATCTAGCAATTAAGCAGCTTCCTTGGTTGCAAGCTCATCAGCAGCCTTCTTCGCAGCAAGCTCCTCAGCAGCCTGCTTCACTTGCTCAAAATTCATGTCCCTTGCGTCAAAAGTGATCTGCGTCATCACCTTTTTTTACTCCTTCTTCTCCTTCTCCTTCTTGTCCGTCTTCCTCTTCAGATTCTTCTCCCTGATTACTTTTAATCTTTCAGAAAGAGGCTTAGAGGAGAGTGGACTTACGTTCCCTTGCTCCTAAGCAGTAGGAGTTTTCTCAGCAGCTTCTTTCGCAGCGGCTTCTATCTCAGCAGCTTCTTTGTCAGCAGACATGACAAGCCTTCTTCTTGTACTCTTCTTCTTCTCAGGAGAAGCAACATCTTTCCTCTTCCTTTTGGGAATTGCAGCTGCAACTTGACCCAAAAAATCTGAACAGGTTGTTCTGCTTGCTTCTTAGCAATAATCTCTTCTATCTGCTCAACAGGAAGTCTCCGAGCTTCTCGTTTTCAGTGAGATCCTTGAAGCATCTCTCGGTCTCCGCGGCCTTCTTGGCAGCAGCAATCTCCTCAGCAGCCATGGGGATTGCTTGCTCCAACTGCTGAACAACTTGAGTAGCAGGATCCTCATCATCCTCAGAGGTAGGCTCGTTGGGGTTGACATTTGACTTGCCCTTTAGTATTCGTGGGCGGGACATATCTGCAGGGGCCGGCGTCTTCTTCGTCTGTGGGATTATGTCAGTAGGGAGCAACGACTCACCCCTGTCGAGCTCGTCTTTCTGAAAGATAATCTCAATAAATTTACTGATTTTTAGTCCAAAATTGAAGTTGGACATGAAAATTCAATCCTTCTTGATCTTCAAATTCTTCTTAGCGTGGTCCAACCAACGCTCGAAAAAGAACTTCACCCAGTTCCCTTCGACTCCATCGACTAATGCCATCATCATGGCATATTTCTTTGCCGAGAGTTCTGAGTACGACCCTGCGTCGCACTGGAACATCTTAATGACCAAACCAGCAAGGAGTCTGAAATCCTCCTTGAACTGATTTGTCGACGTTGCAACCTTCCATGGATGCTTCGCGTCCTTAATCACTTCGGGCTTTTTCCATAATTTCCACTTGGCCTTCATTTCATCCGTATTTACAACTTTGTAGGTGGAGATGCGTTTGCCTGAGTTGCGAAGGCCGAAGGTTGTGGCAAGAACCTCAGTGGTCACGGTAATAAGTGTGCCAAAAAAAAGAGGTCGTGAACGACTTTTTATCATCTGCTACAACTGCTCTGGCATAAAACTCAGAAACCATTTGAGGGTGAAACCTCAGAGGTTCAACGGACAAATATTGAACTACCTGCTCCTTAGCAAGGGTATTCATAACCCAATTTGGAAATTGCACAGCAGCAAGAGGTGTGTACAAGATCCGGTCCTTCATGATCTGGGCCGCCCTCTTCTGAGCATTGGAGAGCCCAGACTGTTTCTTCTTCCTAGCAAGAGTAACTAGGCGAGCATATGGAATCGAATCATCAATATCCTCCTTCTTGATGATCATGGTGAAATCGGGTGCATGCCTCTCATGAATAGGCGTGCCATCAATAGGACGTAGAGTTAACTTAGGATGGTTCTCAGGCTTTTCGATAGAAATAAAGGATTAAGGATCGGTAGACATGTTTGAGAGATTTTGAGAGAATCAAAGCAATTTTGAGAGTTTGGGGATGTTGGAAAGCTAGAAATATAGGGATTCAGAATGATTCAAAGTGTAGAAGGTTTTCAAATTTGATTTTAGTATGGTGTTTATACCTTCTGAGTGCTGGATCTGATGGTTGGGGAAACACCGCTTCAGATTCAATCGACGGTTCAGGAATAGCGAGACTCTTCGTATGGTGTCCCACACCCCAAAACTCTCGATTGCTTTTGATGTGTCGACTCCTGGTTTGTCGCAGCCAGTTGCATGCATTAAATGCATTATGTCACATCCACTTAGTGGATTTGAAATTCAAAATATTCGCGCCTTGACTTTTCAGAGATTGCTGAGAGCTTGGACTTAGCAATCTGCTAGCATTGGATCCTTAGCACTCATATGAACTGCTGAGAGCTTGGACTCAACATTCAATTTCTAGCATTCATATATTGATTGCTGACACCACTTGTAGAGTATAGTATTCTCATATTTTCTGCTGAGAGCTTGGACTCAGCAAACCTTACTTTAGCAACCGTCTGTACCACTTATTGCTATTTGCTGAATATTATAACATAGCATTTTGATAAAATGCTGAGAGCTTGGACTCAATATTCGACCTCTAACAACTGTTTGAACCACGTGTTGCATATTACATAGTGTAATATCATACCACTTACGATCTGCTGAGAGCTTGGACTCAGCAACCAATTGCTTTGCAACAATATCTTCAGCAACAAAAATCAGCAACTAAAAAATGTAAGCTAGGATACGTTTATCTCCATCTTCTCCAAAAATCGATGAAATCCAGAAAGAATGAGATTTTGAACTCATTCATCCCCTTCCTTTTCTAACTCCATGAGGCCTAACTTCAGACATAATTCTTTGAATCTGGCCTCAGCAAGCGGCTTAGTGAAGATATCAGCAAGCTGATCTTCTGTGCATATTTGTTGAACATCGATATCCTTCTTCTCTTGATGATCTCTGATGAAGTGATGTCGAATATCAATGTGCTTCGTCTTGGAATGATGAACATGATTCTTTGTAATGCACGTAGCACTGTTGTTGTCGCAATAGATCGGCACGCATTCTGGAGCAATGTCATAATCTTGTAGTTGCTGCCGAATCCACAACACTTGCGCACAACAACTTGCGGCTGCTACATATTCTGCTTCAGTTGTAGACGTCGCCACAGAATGCTGCTTCTTGCTAAACCAACTTATTAGCTTGTGTCCAACAAATTGGAAGGTGCCACTCGTGCTCTTTCGATCAATCTTGCACCCTCTAAAGTCTGAGTCTGAATATCCACTAAGTGCTAGCCCATCAAACCTTGGATACTAGATTCCTAGACCTTCTGTGCACTTGAGTTATCGGATTATCCGCTTAGCAGTATCCAAATACAACTTCTTAGGATTGGCTTGATATCTCGCACAAACTCCTTCGGCATAAGAAATATCTGGTCTGCTAGCTATGAGTTAGAGTAAGGATCCGATAATACCTCTATAAAGCGTAGGATTCACAAATTCTCCTCCTTCATCAAGAGAAATCTGACAACTCGTGCTTATGGGAATTCTTAGGCTCTTTGTTTTCTCCGGACTATACTTAGCAATGAGATCTCTTGTATACTTCCTATGGTGTATGAAGATCCCTTCGCTAGATTGTTGAACTTGAAGTCCCAGAAAATAGGACATCTTCCCCATCATGCTCATCTGGAAATTACTTTGCATTAGCTCTGAAAACTTTTCACACAAGATTGGATTCTTAGAGCCAAAGATAATGTCATCTAAATATATCTGCACAAGTAAAATACTTCCTTCATCCTTGACTCAAAATAGATTTTGATCGATCTTGCCTTTCTTGAAACCATTATCCAGCGGGAACTTGGTCAAAGTTTCATACCATGCCCGTGGTGCCTGCTTCAAACCATATAAGGCTTTCCTAAGCCTATAAACTTGGTTTCCTTGTTCAAAGCCCGGTGGTTGCTCAACATAAACTTCCTCTTTGAGCTCACCATTCAGAAAGGTACTCTTCACGTCCATCTGCAGGACTGAAAACTTATTGTGGGCAGCATATGCGAGAAACAACCTTATTGCTTCCAATCGGGCTACTGGAGCAAATGTTTCATCATAGTTAATTCCCTCGCATTGCCTGTATCCTTTGGCCACTAGACGCGCTTTATTTCGGACGACTTCCTTGTTGTTCTTGAAAACCCACTTTGTTCCAATAACACTTTGATGTTTGGGTCTATCTACTAGATCCCATACATGATTGTGCGTGAACTCAGCTAGCTCCTCCTGCATAGCATTCACCCAATCTAGTGATTGTAGAGCATCTTCAATCTTCGTAGGCTCTTCATGCGATATGTAACATGCTAGCATTGCATTTCCTTGTCGCTTCCTTACTGGATCATTGACGTCATCAATGACAGCATCTAAAGGATGATCACGTAGCCATCGTGGTCTTGGATTGCTGGTTGCTGGGGTTGCATTGCTAGCATTTCCTACTTGAATGTTGTCTTCTATACCGTTCTCCTTAGCAATCACTTGAGATTCAGCATTTTGTACCTTAGCATTTGGGGTCTCTGCAGCTGGAATCTCAGCATCTTCCTTGGCAATCTCCTCAGCAACGCCCAATCTTCCTTCAGCAATCTGTCCTGGATTTGGGATATCATCATCTTCTTCATCGATCTATCTCAGAATCTCCAAATTATCATTAAGATAAATTTGGTTGGGGGCCTCAGCATGATCATTAGCATCATTGGCCGATTCATCAGTTTGGTCACCTGATGAATGTGCCTGAATTGGATTACAATTAGTCATTGACTTAGTCGGATCAATCTGCATATTTTTGAAAGAATTCAAGATAGATTGACCATGGACATCATTAGTCTCATGATTGACATTCTTTTTCTCTCTTAAAATCCTGCGCACTAACGTAGACTCATAAAAAGTAACATTGCATGTTATCTCCGCAACTTGAGTTGTCTTGTTTAACACTCTATAACCTTTGTGAGAAGGATGTCCATATCCAAGAAACACACCTTCATCAGATTTAGGCAAAAAAGTGTTAAGTTTCGACTTCCCATTGTTATGAATATAACATGTCGAACCAATAGCACGAAGATGAGTCGGAGAAGGCTTACGACCGTTGTTCACTTAGTAATGAGTCTTGTTGAATCTGCCTTTGATTGCACTCCTATTCTGAGTGTAGCAGGCAGTCATGACTGCTTCGCCCAAATACTTTCCACTCAGCTCAGAGTCGGCTAGCATCGACCGCACTGCTTCCTTCAAGGTCCTATTCCAGATCTCTTCTAGACCATTCTGCTGGGGAGTCCTAGCAGTGGATTTCTCATGCCCGATTCCAGCTTCGGCGCAAAAATCCATTAGAATTCCATTGCAAAATTCAGTCCCGTTGTCTGATCTAATCCTTTTAACGGTGACCTCTTTGCTATTTTGGTCCTTAAGGATCAGCTTCGTAGGATGAGTTTTACTTCATCCTTAGTCCTTAGCGGAATGACCCACGTATACCTGAAAAAGTCATCAACAACCACCAGAGTATAAACATTTTTACTTACAGTGGGTGGAGTGACTAAGCCAAATAAATCAATGTGCAATAGCTCAAGGATTCTCTCTGAAGTGGCCTTCTCCGGGTTTGACTTAAAGGATTCCTTTATCTGCTTCCCTTGCTGGCAAGCTTCACATACACCTTCCTTTCTGAAGGCCGCCTCAAGCAATCCTACAACAAGTTGATGTTTGGCTAAGGTAGTTAATGGTTTTAAAGTTCAGATGAGTTAACCTCTTAAGTCATAGCCAATTTGTCTCTTCCTTGTTGAATGCTACGAAGCATGAATGTTGTTGGCCGATTTGCCAATCAATAGTGTATAGGCTACCCTTGCGGATGCCTCTTAGCTTCACTTCACCTGTAGCACTGTCAACAATCTCACAACCAGTGTTAATGAAAAAAAAAATGTACCCATTTTCACATAGTTGACTGATGCTCAGTAGATTGTGTTTGAGGTTCGAGACGAGAGCAACGTTGATGATTCTCATTCCATCTTGCTCGATGGATCCTCTTCCAATCACTTGACCTTCGCTATTATCACCAAACATGACTGTGGGGCCATAAATTCTTTGAAGTTCTAAGAATAATTCGTCTCGCCCCGTCATGTGTCTTGAGTAGCCACTATCTAGGATCCATTCATTTGACATGCCTGATGTCTTAGCTCTTGGATCCTGTTCCTGCAAAAAAATCAAAAATTTTGTTTAGGTACCCGCTTCGCATCAGGTCCTGTAGGATTAGCATGGGTCATTGTTCCTTTTGGAACCCACATCTTAGTGATCTTCAAGATTTTTTTCTTGACATCACTTTTAGCAACCTTCTTGACCTTAGTTGGATAAGCAAATTTTGCATAATTCAACGAGGTGGAGTAGTGTGTATAGCCTTCATAGTCTTTTGAAAAGGAAAACGATTGGACTCAGGCCTCACATAGGTGTTCCTCCTATGTGGTGTGTATCAATGATATGGTGGTCTTACAACATGGTATTGAATCTACTTGCCCCTATTGAAGGAAGGATTTGCTATCCTAGCATTGGATGCATAATGCTCAGCATTCATCTTAGACACTGCTGAGTGCGGCCTAGCAGGCATTCTCGGGGTACTCTACTGAGATCCAGCAGATGCATGCTTAGCAGGCATTCTTTGCTTAGCAGTTGACGACTCAGCAATTGTCTTCTCCTTACCTTTCTCAGCATTGACCTTTCCTGCAGAAATGAATGTAATCTTTTTCTGCTTAGAAAATTTAGCATTTCTACTCAAAACTTCCTAAGAGGATTTTCCTACGGCTTCAACACAACCAAGCCCCTCTCCAGATTTATCTGAGTGATGTCTCTGTTGGCTAACAATGGCATTTAGAACTGCTTTGCTTGATGTGTAAGCACAAATGCAATCCTTATTAGGCTTATTCTTTAAAGAAAGATTCACCTTTTCAATATTTTGAAAATTTTCAGCAAGCTTGGAGTAATCAGTTTTGAGTTTCAAAAGTTCCTCACTATCAGACCTTAGTCTTTCGACTTCCTCGGTCAAGGATGCAACTTTGGTTTTCAGTGAGGTATTCTCTCCCACAATAGCATTTTTTATAGCATAGTGAGATAATCATCCTCGGAATCTAAAGAAGAATCCTTCGATTTATGTATGATTGTTGAAATTGAAATACTAGTAGAATTTACCTCCTGAGCATCGACTACTAGAGCCGATTCAGCATTCTGCTCAGCTTCAGCATCTCGATCATCAACAATATCCGCCATAAGGACCAATATGGCCTCCTCATCATCTTCTTCTGAACAGTAATATTCCTCTTCATTGTAAGGAAGGTCGGGCACCTCGGTCCTAGTCAGCAGCGATCTGGTGAATGCTTTGACAGCTCTCCTCTCAAACCTTTGTTTGAGACGCTCTCTTTCTACCTTGCTCACCTTAGAACACTCGTGATTTAGGTGATCTGGTGAATTGCATTCAAAGCACGTCCTTGACTTCCTTTCTGCTGAGCGAGAGCATGATTTGAGTCTGGCTTCTTTGGCTTCCTTATCTGCTCTTGCTTCCAGCATGAGCTTTTACAACTTTCTCATCTACTCTTCGAGCTCACTAATATTGATACCTACTTGATGTGAGCTTAAGGTTGAAGCAACCTCCTTTGCTGGTGAAGCTGGTGCAGATCTTTCATTATTGTGGAAGGGCTTATTTGGCTTATATCTTCCAGCATCATTCTTAGCGAAAAATGCTAAGTCCCCAGAGTTTGCAGCGTTTGTTGATGAAGTTTGAGTCACGGCCGCTTTGTTCTTTTTTGATTGTTGTATTATAAACTCGTGAGCATTAAGTTGAGCGAATACCTCAGATGTAGACATTTTGCTGAGGTCTTTCTCACTCAGACTCGTCATCTTCACAAACCAATCGCTCCTTGGAAAGAGTTTGGAAATGATCTTGTTAATCATCTCCCCATTTTAATACGTCTTTCCCAGGTTCCGGAGTTCTCCGACGATTGTATTGAATCTTTCTTCAATCACTTGAATAGATTCACCTGCAAGCGTAGAGAAAGACTCATATTTATCAATAGCTACCTGGAGTTTATTTCTCTTCATTTGGTCTGTCTCCTGGGAAGATGCGCACACAAAGTCCAACGGGGGTAGACAGTCTAGTATGAGCTTCTTTGCTAGATATTCCAGCTGAGCACTTTTCTTGTCCTCGTCCATCCATTCTTCGAACGTCTTCTCGACCATTGGAGTGGTCTTGGTTGCCCGTCAGCATCTCGACCGATGAAGAGATTAGGCTTCATTATCTTGATGGGTCCTTTAGAGAGAACGTCCACCATCTCTGGATGTATATTTGGAAGTTATATGGTAGCCATCTTCTGCCATGAGTTGAACTTCTCCTTGTTGTACTTTGGAAGAGTATGGTTCATCTTGATAAGCTTGGTGTTCCTGAGCTAAACAACACAAATATTGCAAGGAAAATATAGATCTGGTCAAAAGCAACTCAGAAGTAGTCAGCCTTACGACCTCCTGCTCTGATACCACTTGTTGGTCCTAATCAGAATCGTTGCTAAAGCAGCGAAAGACTAACTTAACAAATACAGGGTAATGTTTAAGTATCTTGCACTTAGTTTCTTCACAAATACTTAGCTCCAGGTAGGTGTTAAGATTGTTTCAGATATACTCTCGCAACTTGAGGTTGCTAGGTTTCAAGTCAACAAGCAGAAACAATAAAACAGTAACAAGAACACAAGGGTTTATAGTGGTTCGATCCTTAAAGATCTATGTCCACTCCTCAGTCGAACACTAAGAATTCACTAAAAAGATATGTTCAAGTACAAGGAATCGCCTATCTCTTGTAGCAGGTGGTGAGCTTTCAAGCCAACCACTACAAAGCTATCCTCCGTTGCTTGGATCTTCTCGGTCGGCAGCTGTGACTAAGTCAAGGGCACACCTTCGTAAAACTTGCCCTTACTGCAATGGAAGCTTTATAGTTCCTTCCGAAGTTTCCTGGGGAATTTAGGCAACAGCCCGTCTTAGTCAATCTCTTTTCAGAGATGTGACTGCTGGATGCTTCCTAGGATGGATGTTATCCCAATGATTGATCCTTGAATGAAGTCAAGGAATCCTCTTGAATGCAGTGTCAGATATTCAATGTTTGACACATGCTATTGAGAACTTTTAAAATTCTTCTCTTTTGTGGGCTTTCAACTGACTACTCTCTTTTTGCTTTGTTTGCTTTGTCAAAGGTATCTCACAATACTTGTCTTTCGTGAGTTGTATGAGCAATAGTTGTGCGAGTACTAGTCTTCTCTCTGTTTGGACTTGTCTTTTATATCTGGAGATTCAAAACTTGAATCTCCATACCCGTTAGACACAATGGTCTTCTTCGTCCGAAAGAGTAGCTACTTTTTCCGACCTTTCCAATATGTACAATGCTTTATCACCTACTTCGGGAAAGCTTATCGTCATTGGTTGTACCTTTTGTCAGAACGGGCGTCTTAGCAAGTGTTTGCTGAATATCTCCTTGCTTAAGCATTCTATCGGAGAATGCTTGGAACATTTTGCTAAGTCTCTTGACTCATTTACTCTTTGACTGTTGACTGCTGAGAACTTCTTAGCAGTCTATCTTAATATCCAACTGTGGACTCCTCAGCAGTTGCGTATTCAGCACTTGAGTCTTGATTCTTTATTGCTATAACTTCTAGCAATTTCTTCCGTAAATAGTGGATGCTTACTCCTTCAGCATTCCGCTATCTTCTATAATAGTGAATGCTGACTCCTTCTGCATTCCGCTATCACTTTACTGCTGACTGCTGAGCAAATACTCCTAGCAGTCTCTTCTTTCAGCATATGATTGCTAGCACTTTAGCAATCCTTCTTCTTAGCACTTGACTGCTATCTCCTTAGCGGTGTTCTCTGTCTGCTGACTTCTCTTGCAATCTGCTTGACTGCTAAGAACGTTCCTTGCATCTAGAATCTTCCGAAGTCTTCGTTTCAATTGTTGAATCCTTTAGTAATCTTCCGCAAGTACTTCTAATCTATTACAACTCGAAATATTTCCTAAACAGGACATTACACAAGAGTTGCTAGATTATCTAGATTTCAGCAATGATCGACCAAACTAACTAAGACTTTGATTCAACAAAACCTTTACAATTTGATCTAAAGAGGGAATTTACAACATTATTCTAGGAATAATTCCCAACAAGTTGCCTTGTCTGCATAAACCATGCATAGAAAAACAAACATGATCAGTGGCACCAGTATCTACAATCTAAGCGGTAGTAGAACAAGCCGCAAGACATGTTTCAACAACTAAAGTAGAAGACATACCCAAGTTACCATTTTTCAAGAGGGGACAATCAGATTTGTAATGCCCAAACCGGTTGCACTTGTAGAACTTTCCCTTTCGTTTATTGACACCACTAGAAGGTGTCTCACTACCATAAGGTGCTACTCGTTTGTTCCCATTGCTCCCACTGCTCTTTTTTTTCTTGTTAGGCCTCTTTTTCTTACTGGCCGTGATAAAAAATACACATCATACAAGAACATATAAAATGTAATCGTGGCCCCAAGATGTGTACCTACATATCTAACTATTCTATTACATGAATATTGGATATACAATTCTTCTAATAGGCCTTCAAAACTGATCCGGACTTCCAATCATTCAAAATTCAGGCTTTTTGATTTTTTGCAAACGGTATTTTTGGAGCCACCATGGCAACCAAACCACACACAACCACCAATGGCCGCAATCCCATGGGCTTTAAAGTCCAAAGTTTGGACTTCCATACCCAGCAAACGGTACGGGAGATTGACGCATAAATCGCCACCAATTGGCCGGAGAAAATGCCTAGTTGAGTAGCCTAGACGAAAAACTCGTGTATAGGGCACTTTTCTCACCTTCGTGGTCGTTGATTCCAACGACCACCATCCTGGTAATCTATTGGGATTTAAATAACTATGTACAGAAAATTGCACCATGTTGCCGGAACCAATTCAACCAACCTGAATCGTTGCTAGCAGGACACAAAAATTGGGCTCACCACCGGCATCTCGAAGAAAAAGGGCCAAGTGAGTTGTCACTGAAAAAATCACGCAAGTAGCCTATTTTCACGTCCTTGTCGCCGCTTCTACAGTAATTATTCTGCCTAGATGTTGACATCCCGGTGGTCACCTACCACCAGGATTTTAATACTAACCTCCACTGTCTCCACACACCATGCCACGTGCTGCTGGAATCTCCTCAAAGATTGGCTGCTGCACAGTAGTGAATCATGTGCACGATGCTGCACCAACTGTTATCATTGTTCATAACCGTCTTGTTAGGATTGTATACTAAAAGCATTTAAGATTAAGTGTGTTCATTTGATACACTGGTCTTCATAAATATATTACATCTACATAGTCGCTATCTGTTATAACAAACATACGATAGGAACTATAATATCCTATTATCTCGCTTATAGGGATGATCATATGGTGTGTAGGAGATCACAGAGGATCATATGAATCGTTTGACCTAGCGAGATATAAACAGTATCACGGCTGAGACAGTCCCTGGATAGGCTGTCGGTTTAGGCTGCAACACATCAGTTTATAAGTGAGCTTATCCTAGCTACTTGATGTGTCAGTACATCTTTATGTATTGATGGGATCAACAGTGAGATGTGCCATTCTATCTGACATATGAATGAGCCAGATCTCTAGATACTTGTTATGATCTTAAACCTAATGGAAGGCTAAGGGGCATACATAAGTTGACCACACTTTGACTTGCTATGGTGGCGAGTTTTTCATGTACTCTTATACCTGCTTCTTGGGTGTGGTGGTTTGTGTGTGGCTTGCTTAGGCCGGACATGTAGGTAATCATATCCGCGTTAGGATGGGGACATACCCTGAGGAGCTCACAAGGTTCATTATGCTAAACCCTACAGGTTGAATTATTTAATTCAGACATAAGTGAACAAGAGTGAGTGGTACTACTCAGAAAATAAGAGATTAATTAATTATGGCTAATTGTCATAAGCCAAATTAATTAATGAATGTTCGAAACCTTAAATATGTGGATCATTCAAGTTTAATGCAACCCGTTCCAAATTACATGGTAATAAAGGGGTGAGTCAGCATTGTTACCGTGGTGAAGATTAAAACAATATTTTATTAATTAATTATGTTCTGGGTTGAACATGGAATTAATTAATAAAGAAGGCCCACTTTATTATTTGCATTTGGTCTCTGGTCTGGCCCACAATCTACTTAGAGCCCATTAGGGTTAGGGTTTTGTAAACCCTAGCACTATATAAACTTTCCTCCCTTCAGATCAAATTAAGTTTACACAACTTTGAGAGAAAAGAGAGAGAGGGGCGACGGCTATCAGCAGGAGGAATTGATCGATTCCTCCGAATCTCTGATTCAACTCAGTAGCGTATCCTCACCAGATTTCTGATGAGCAAAGGAACAGATTAGAAGATCAGATTTGTTGGAACATAATAGCTTGGATCGATCCCACATCCAGATCTATTTCTCCATTTTCTCCGTTATCGATCTAGATCTGTAGATCAGTCGCTAAAGTACAGGTATTCCGTAGATCCATCCTTTGCAATTAATTTTGTCAGAGCATGCTTAGGTTCGCTTGATTTATTTAATTAAAATTTATTTTTGATATCCTAAGAACGATCCTTGGCAAGTTAATTAAAGTGACAACTCATGTTGTCTATTGTAGACTCAAGTCCTACACGTCGGTGATGCACGGTTGGCAAGTGACAACTCATGTTGTCTGACCCAGCTTTGACCTGCACCGATAGAAATCCCCACCAGCCGGCTGTACGGTCATGGCTGAGCCATGAACACCCCCTGCATGACGACGATTTGACATTTTTTGTCGATCTTTATTCTTCGTTTCTTGGTCTCATTTTTCACAGCAAATTACATAAAAATTTACAGAAAATTATTGGTAATAAAATTATATCATTTCCTCTACTGACCACGAATTTTCTTATGGTGAAAAATGATTACGAACCGAGAATAAACCATCACGCCTAAACCAAAAAATGATATGGGAACCATGAGGAGAAAAATAAATATATATAACCATCGACGAAATTCTTAAATGATAACATAAACCAACTGCACGTCAGATAGAGCTAACAACCACGAAAGTGGTTTTAATACTAACTGATGTTACACTCCGGTGAAGACGGTTCATCCCCACAATCGATGTTGGATACCAAACTTAAACATACATGGTTTATTAAAAATTAAATCAAGAAGATCAAGAATTATGTTGATAGATCTATACATATCTGCAAATTGATTCCACTGGAGATCTTCTTGCCTTTTTCCTGTGAACCATGATCAGATGTTTGGTGAACAACAATCCTTCGGTTCGTTAGATGCTAAATTAAATAAGATCTGTAGAATTTTGAGAGAACTAAAACCTAGCCATCAATCTGCACATGAACTTATAAATTAGGTTTTTCTTTCAACACTACATCCTATTTATAAGCATCATCTATGGTTTCTAATTAGGCCAGGCCAGGGATCTCTAGAAGGTATAGAATTGGGACTCCCATAAGTCCAAACACATATATTCAGCCCAAAATATAATTTGAACTTTAGACATTAATTCATTTCACTAGAGAATTAATGTTGTAACGACCATCCTATATCGATGTAAATCAGGGCTTCTATTTAACTTAATTAGTTCCCCGTGTTTAAGACAACGCACATCCATTAATTAATTTAAAGCTCTCACATGATTAATTAATTAATATCTTAATTCCTTAGGTAGTACTCGCTCAACATTATTATCGTATCAGAATATATTCCACTTGCATGGTTTAATATGATAAGACTTAAGGGGATGTCATCAACTTGGATGTCCACGACACGGTGCCCTAATGTGGGTAAATAAATATATACAAATAATGTTGTTACCCAAGATACAGAGCATATTGAATAATCCTTTTGATTGTCACCCATGGTAAGTCAATGTAACAAACAATCATTTGCATATGTCTAAATATCACATCTAGGGTTTAAAATTAATAAAGTCAGCGACAAAAATTCCAAACCGAAGAACACATCTCACCGTGTTCCATCAAATGCGATACCACACACTAGTATAAACTAATAACCAAGACTAGTTATCTCAAGTTTATACTACCACCTAAAGCGATAGTTTATCCAGAACTATCTCAATTGTAAATACGTTTTAAATCTTATAAGGAACTCAACATTTTGATCTTCAGTGGGACGACGCACCCCACACATTGTCTATAATATAAGATAAGAGGATATACGTGCAATCGTGAGATTGCAGCAATATGACAACTTTTATTTCAATTAATCAGAGGAGATTAAGTACATGAAAAATCTCACTTAAAAGTTTGCTTTATATTTTACTCCAAAAAATCATTCATGGAATTTTCAAGCGTTGTGCTATCGGATACGAGGGTGTGAAAGAATAATTTATCGATTTGGTTTGACGAACAAGGAAGTCAAACATTGATGATACAACTCATGATTCAATATTGACTGTTATTTAAGATCGACATGCCCCATTTTTATCGCCATGGGATTGACATGCCAATATATTGACCGAAATAAAGTGAAAATTCTCCCATCGCGAAAAATGGGGTTTTGGCTCAAACGGTTATCCGTGCTCATCCAATCGATTTCAAACAACACCAAATGGTTTCTAAACATATATAATGAGTTTATAAATGCTTCTAAGAATCATAAACATTGAAAAAACATGTAAAATTGAAATAAATGCTCAACATTTCAAAATGGAGCCAAAATCTAAAAAATAATCCAAATGATCACAAACTCGATTCCTAGGCTATCAAACAATTTCTAGGCTCAAAATTTAACATGCTTAACATGCATACGTGCTCAAAAGATCAAAAACAAGCGTAGAATCATAATATTTCAACTAGGGCAAAATTGGCAAACATGCTTAAAATTGATAATTAATATGTGTGTGAAATGACCAATTTATCGATGTGTTTGAGTGCTTGTTTGTGTTTATTTCATCCACTTATCATAGGTTTTTGGTTGTTTTTGTCGTGTTTTTGCGTTTTATCACGTAGGGAAGCAAATGAGCATAATTCACCAAGTTTTGATGAAATTTCGACACATATCTTGCACAAGCTAAGGAAATCTCTACCTAAATGAAGCAGAGGAGCAACAACGGTGAAAATAGAGCCAAATCCCGGCCATGACCCGTTTAGGTTTGGCCGAGATTTGTCTCTATAAGGCAGATCTCAACTGAACCCTGTAGAGCTCGGGCAAGATCAGCCTTACCGAGGCAAATCTCGATCGAGCCAAATCGGTCCCAGGCAAGATCTAGGTCCATTCACTTAATATAAAAGGTGGAGAAACGCATTTGGCATAGACTTTTGGACTTTTTGGCGAAATTTAGACGGTTATTGAAATTAACTTTCACTCTCTCCAAACCTCAATTAAGGTGGATCTAAGGCCAATCCAATCCGAGGGGAGAAGATATTAAGATCAAGGCATAGATCCATACCAAATTCACAACATTTGAGGGAAATTTCTTTCTTACTCTTACATTGTAATATTTGTGTAATTTTTGTTATCAATTGAACCAAATTGAAGGTATGTGTAGCTAAATTCCATTGGATATTGGTTGAATGAAGCTTTGGATCATTTGATTGAATTGTATGTGTATTTATCTTCACCTAATTGATTGCACACACTAGAGCATTTATCCTAATCACCTAGTGTAGGCATTAACCAGCTTTGTGATTGTTAAACTCTAAAATTGCAGCCAATACGCGGATCTAGGAGCCATGAATAGTGTGATAACATATAGGTATTGAACCAATCCATGTGCTGTGATAGCCTATAGGTTGAAATATCTACGATCCATTTAGAGTGAGGTTAGATGCAATAACGTCTGTTTGAGTGTCTAGTATCATCAACTCCTAATTCGTCTGTGCTAAGGGGATTAGGAAGTCTGGGGTAGATTTACCATAGTTAGGTGAATTAAATGATTTTTTGCGTCATTCTATTCTATCTCGTTGATTCATTGTGGATTTCAAACCAATATCCTATCTTACAACATTTGTTGAACTAGATTGCATTGTGCTTGCTATTACATTTGTGATTAGGTGTGGAGGTGATTGTTGAGTAATGATGATGATTGTTGTGATAATTCATGTTTTGGTTATTGTTTTCTTAGTTAGATAGATAGATTCATTTCATTGCCTATGATAATTACAAAAACTTAACGACAAATTAAGCTTAGATATAAAAGCAACGTATCATTAACTAGTATTCTAGCGGACAAACTGAGAAGAAACTAAATTCGATATTTTATTCTTGTACCGTGTTAGTTGAATAATTAGCACGCTATCTAGTTTTTGCACCGTTGTCGGGGACTTCATTGAGTAGGTTGCTAGATATTAGTGAACTTGTGTTGCTTGTAGTCTAAGTGTTTGTTAAATTGTTTGTTTGAATTAAGTTTGTTTTTTTATTGACTGGAGCTTTTGGATTCTTGTAGGTGGTGCATGATCATGAGATCCAAAGATCGTTTGTTGGAAGAACAAAAGTGGTGAGAAAGAATTGAATTCAAAATGGAGAATCATAGAGACGAGATGGAAAGGATGGATGAACTTCAAAGATAACTAGGAGATGAGGGCAACTTTTAATATCTTCTTATAAATTTTAAGTGTTGTTTTGAATAGGATTGTTCTTAATCAGAGTCCTTTGTGGTTGTTTTTACATCATTGTGATTATGTCATGTTATTTTAGCTATTGCAAGTTTTAATAAGTTTTTGCAAGCTTTTTGGGAAGTTTTGACCAGTTTCAGAATGCCAGAGCTTCGGTCTCGCAGGATAGTCAGTAGCTACGCTCGAGCATGGAAAACACAAAAGAGCAAAATGCACAGGACCTTCTCTCTCCGGGACCACTTGAAGACAAAGATAAAGTCCCTTTTTGATCTTGTTTGCTGGAAGGACAAGTGTCGCAATGGAAGCCAAACCCTTGTCTGGCAAGAACAATGACACTTTTACACGTGGACGAAACCTAGGAAGAGGAGAAGGATCAATGGTGTTGGAAAGAGAGGCGAAAATATCAAAAAGTGAGAGGACATTTTTGAGATACACAACACAGAATACACACGGGGAGATAGCACACGAGCAGAGGGAGATTGAGTAACAAGCTTGGAGGAGAAGCCATTAATGATAGAGAGATCATCGCCGATAGTTTGCTTTTATATTTTGAGTTGTACATGATGGTGAATGAATTCCTATTTTATTTTATTCTCTTCGCAAGTATGAGCTAACTCCATTTAACACTTGGGTTGTGGAACAAAATCACTTACGCTTGATCATATGTTAGAATGATGTTTTGTATGTCTGAGCTTGTCTTTGATCTTGTAACCCAAGTGTGCTTTTCATTATTGTGAATCAGTTTATATAATATATGTTTATTATGTGGAACGAAGAAGTATTACTGATTTTAGTTTTATTTGGAATTATAGTTTATGCATATTTATGTTTTGAGTAGTAGTTAGTGACAAACAACCTTCATTTGCAAGCAATTCTTAGTGCACGGTTTAAAACTCACTCCCTTGTGTTCGATATCTGGTCTCACTTGACCTTACTACTTGTAGATTGCGTATACTTGCGCATGGTTATATAGGTATTCTATAGCACACAACAAGTTTTTGGCGCCATTACTGGGGAGTGACTAAAAAAGTTAAATCTGAATGCTTTTGAATTGCTTGAGTAGTATAGTATATAATCTGACCTGCATGCTTTTGGAAACTAATCATTTTCTCTATGCAAGGGGGGTCAGTAGTTTATGAGTGAAAAGATTGTTCGAGAACTGTTTCCATTTGATCCAGAAATTGAGAGGACTTTTATGAGAAACAGGAGAAAACAGAAAATTAAGAAAATGGCTGAAGAAAATCCAAAAAGGAATATTGATGATAAGGACAGAATAATCAGGACCTATATGACACCGAGATTTACTGACTTTGATCCAGGGGTGGTAAAACCTGAGGTGCAGGCACAACATTTTGAGTTGAAGCGTGTTATGTTTCAAATGTTGCAAAGTCTGGGGCAGTTTGGTGGACAAGCTACAGAAGATCCACACCTACATCTGAGATCCTTCCTGGAGATCTGCGATAGCTTTAAATTGCATGGAGTAACACCTGAGGCTTTAAGGATGAGACTATTTCCTTTCTCATTAAGGGATAATGCCAAAACCTGGCTCACAAATCTGACACCTGGATATGTGACAACTTGGAATGAGCTAGCAGAGACTTTCTTAATGAAGTACTTCCCCCCTACCCTGAATACTAGGTGTAGAAATGCAATCATGTCCATTAGGCAAGATGATGAATCTGTCAGTGAGGCATGAGAAAGGTATAAGGAACTATTAAGAAGGTGTCCAAATCATGGGATACCCTATGGTATTCAGATAGAGATCTTCTACAATGGACTCACTGGAAATTCAAGAATGATGATTGATGCTACTGCAGAAGGAGCTCTATTGGATAAAACATATACTGAGGCATGTGAAATCTTGGACAAAGTGGCTGCAAACAACAATCTCTGGGAAAATTCTAGGGAAGCAGCTATTTCTACTCCAATAGTTGCAGGGGTTCTGGAAGGTGATCCCATGAAGGCTCTCACTGCACAAATGGAAGACTTAGGAGCAACCAAAAAGAACATTGAGAAAAACACTAGTCAAGCCATGATACATCCTATGCCAACAGAGTCTGCAATGGTTTTAAGCTGCATCTACTGTGGAGAAGGTCATCAGTTTGAGGAATGCCCTTCAAATCCAGCATCTATTTGTTACATGGGAAATAAACCTCAACAATATCAGGGAAACAATAACCCTTATTCTAATACTTACAATGCAGGGTGGATGAATCACCCCAATTTTTTATGGTCTGGGCAAGGACACCAGAATGCTGCAGCACGGGAACAACATAACAATTTTAACAAAGGTGGTTACAACCAACAGCAGAGTAACCAGCATCAAGGTAACCAACAGCAAAGTTTGGAGGCACCACCTCAGAAGCCTGAGAAAACCATGGAGGAAATGATGAAAGAGTTCATGGCTAAGAATGAAGTAAGGCTAAAAAGTTAGGATGCCTTGATACAAAGTCAAGCATCATCCCTGAGGAATCTGGAAGTTCAAATGGGTCAGTTGGCCAATGATACTAGGAACAGACCACAGCGAAGCCTACCTAGCAATATAGAGAACCCTAGAGGGGGAAATGAGCAGTGCAAGGTGGTGACCTTAAGGAGTGGAAAACAGTTTGATGAAAGACCTGCTAAAGCACAACAAAAGGAGGTGGAATAACCTACAAAAGAGGATCAGACTGGAACCAAAACACAAAGAGAAGGGAAAGCTCCTATTAAGGAAGTTTATCCCTCAGTTAATGAGGAGTTGGTAAATCAGGAAAAGCAAATTGAAGTTCCTGAGGGA
Source organism: Plectranthus barbatus (assembly GCA_026898455.1). Taxonomy (NCBI): domain Eukaryota; kingdom Viridiplantae; phylum Streptophyta; class Magnoliopsida; order Lamiales; family Lamiaceae; genus Plectranthus; species Plectranthus barbatus. Next base: position 1,255,475 of record JAPKLW010000039.1, on the reverse strand, counting down.
AATGTGCTTAATAGCAAAAGAAAATCTTTGGAAGATGATTACAATCCACCCCAGCCGCCATTCCCTGTTAGATTCAAGAAACAGAAGGAAGAGGAGCAATTCAAAAAGCTTTTGGACATGCTCAATCAAATTCACATCAATGTACCTTTGGTGGAAGCATTGGAGCAAATGCCTACTTATGTTAAATCTCTGAAGGACATTCTGCCTAAAAAGAAAAGGCTGAAGGAGTTTGAGACTGTGTCCTTGTTTGAGGAAGTTAGTGGGCCTTTGAGAAGGCAGATTCCAGCAAAGCTAAAGGATCCAGGGAGTTTTACCATCCTATGTTCAATTGGAGGAAGGGATGTAGGAAGAGCACTCTATGATCTGGGAGCCAATGTGAATTTAATGCCACTGTCAATCTTCAAGAAGCTGGGAATAGGAGGAGCAAGACCAACAACTATTACCTTGCAACTTGCAGACAGATCAACTGTGCACCCAAAAGGAAAGATTGAAGATGTGTTGGTTAAGGTAGATAAGCTTATTTTCCCTGCAGACTTTATTATTTTGGATTATGAAGCTGATAGAGAAGTACATATTATTCTGGGAAGACCCTTCCTGGCTACAGGCAGAACCTTGATTGATGTGGAGAAAGGAGAGTTAATCATGAGGGTCCATGAAGAACAGGCTACTTTTAACCTATATAACAATATGAATTTACCAGATGAACCAGAGAATTGTTACACAGTTGGGATTTTGGAGTCAATAGTGGAGGAGTACACTGCAGATCTACAAAAGGAAGAATTTGAGGATGAGGAAGTGTCTGAAGAAAATGCTGTAGCATGGGTAGAGCATGGTGCAAAGTTTGGGGGGTACAAGCCCAACTTTGAATCATTAGATCTTATGAGTAGGGAACAGAAGGAACCAAAATCTTCTCTCAAAGCACCTCCTGAACTGGTGCTAAAGCCTCTACCAGATCACTTAAAATATGTGTACTTAGGAGAAGCAGAAACTCTACCTGTGATAATTGCTTCAAACTTGAAAGAGGAGGATGAACAGAGATTGATGCATATGCTTAACCAGCACAAACAGGCAATTGGATGAACCATATCAGATATTAAAGGGATCAGCCCTACCATCTGCATGCACAAAATACTGTTGGAAGATGGGAGTAAAAATTCAGTACAACCACAGAGGAGGCTCAATCCTAACATGAAAGAAGTTGTGAAGAAAGAGATAATCAAATGGTTGGATGCAGGAATCATATTTCCCATTTCAGACAGCTTTTGGGTGAGTCCAGTGCAGTGTGTGCCTAAGAAGGGGGGAGTTACTGTTGTGCAGAATGAGAAGAAATAGATGATAGCTACAAGGACAGTCTCTGGGTGGAATCTGTATAGATTATAGGAAGTTAAATGATGCCACCAGAAAGGATCACTTTCCTGTGCCATTTGTAGATCAAATGTTGGACAGGCTGGCTGGTCAAGTGTTGGGAAATCTGTCTAAGGTTTCCTCCCCCAGTAGCCTACTTGTTTAGACTATAGTTTTGGTGGATCAAATCCTAAGTCCTACCAGCGTCAGTTGTCTCTACATAGCTCTAGTCTTAAATGTAAAGTCCTGTTTAGGTCTTTGAGTTGTAAGTCGCAGCTGATCAAGACTCATGCTGACACTGTTCACCAGCATGAGAAACGCTTACCACTGGCTACTGTTCACCAGTTGGGAAAAGTTTCATCAGCAGACGGCTGACAAAGACTCGTGCTGACACTGTTCACCAGCGGTGAGAAGCGTTTATGACTGGCTACTGTTCACCAGTTGGGAAGGGTTTCATCAGCAGGCGGCTGACAAACCTTACCAGGAGAATGCGTGTTCCTTCTTACACTATTCACCAGCGGTGATTTCACCAGTCATGGGAGATTCCGAAAAGAGTTAACATCCAGAGATTTGGTATACTTAGATGATGCCAGGGCAAGTCACCAGCAGAGACTGCCAGCACAAGATCACCAGTATGATCTACCAGTCAGATGTTACCAGCAGAATTCCAGATTCTCTCTCCCCGCGCCGTAGAGACAAAAAGAAGATCCTCTGAGGAATCGACTGACAAAGTATGACTTTAAGGAAGGATAACTTAAAGTCTATCAGTCACAAGACGCCAGTCTTATTCCTCGGACTGACAGAAAGAGCCGTTCTGACACAAAGAGATCTGTGTCAGATAAAGCGGTCAAAGGTATGGGTCCTTTCCGGAAAAGCATACCTACCGTCGTCAGAAGGACATCCGAGGTCTGACACCTTTCCGGATGCGTCCAAACGGCTAGAAAGTTTGAATCGGTTCCTGCGGCTATAAATACGTCGCAACCACCAACATTCAAACATTAGACTTATCTGCTCAACCACCGAAAGAACTGAAATTACTGCAAAAACACATAAAGTACTTTCGAGGCTTTTCATAAAGCTTTCCGTGTGTTGATTTTTCAAACACGAGACTTCAAGCTTTAAGCTTGTAAGTTAAAGATCTCACTTGGTGTTCTTTCTCCTTTGAGAGAGTTCACAGCAGCTCCTGTGCTTACCAGCACTCGAGTTATTACGGGCATCCTGCCGTAGAGACTGTTACGTTCTTGGGAGAACTAAAACACCTAGCTAGCTGTGGAGGTTGAAGTGACGTGCTCGCACTCCATTAGCTGAGGAGAGTTGAAGAAGGATCCAGGACCGGGAGCGGTTGATCTAGTGAACTGGTGGACGAGGCATTCACCAGCTAGAGATAGATCGTAGGAGACCTGTACCTGATTACTCTTAGTGGAATTTCCAGTGCTTCGACTGGAGAGTGGACGTAGATCGATTGATCGAACCACTATAAAAATCCTTTGTTATTTATCAGCTTTCTGTCTTTCATTCATATTTTAAACCCAGCACTCAAGTGCTGGAGTATATCCTGAAACTGATATATAACTGTGCAAACAAGGCTAAATATTCTAAGTTTTGAATCACCAGCTGACAGGTCTCAGTTGTCAGCTGTGTACTGAGTAACCAGCACCAGCTGACCAGTTGTCAGTTGTCAGCTGTGTGTAAGTAGCGTGCAAGAAAACACTTAACATTATTTCCGCTGCGTAACGTTTTATACTCTGAAAAACCGGGACCAACATCAAGATTACTACTACTTCTTAGATGGGTATTCTAGTTACCATCAGATAACAATAGCCCCAGAGCATTTCCAAGATAGCCTAGCCAATTTCCAAACTACTAGAATAAGACAAGAAGTTTGATTTCAGCAGTGTATGTATGAAGGCATTTACTAAGTTGAAAGTTGCACTTGTTACAGCTCCTTTAATGCAACCACCAAGCTGGGATGAACCTTTTGAGCTAATGTGCGATGCAAGTAACTATGCAGTGGGAGCAGTGTTAGGACAAAGAAAGGATAAGATTTTCAGATCCATCTACTATGAAAGTAAGACAATGGATGGAGCACAGAGGAATTACACTACTACAGAAAAGGAACTATTAGCAGTTGTGTTTGCTTTTGATAAGTTTAGATCTTATCTGGTTGGAGCTAAGGTGATTGTGTTTACAGATCATTCTGCAATCAAGTACTTAATGGCTAAGAAAGATGCAAAGCCAAGGCTCATCAGATGAATACTTCTTTTGCAAGAGTTTGATTTAGAAATCAAAGACAGAAAAGGAACAGAAAATCAAGTTGTTGATCATCTATCAAGGTTGGAAAACCCATTTGGAGTGGATGACAAAGTCCAGATCAATGATGATTTTCCAGATGAGCAACTCATGGCATGCAAGTAGGATGCACCTTGGTTTGCAGACTTTGCAAATTATCTTGCCACAGGCAGGAAACCTTATGGTTTGCATGGACAGCAATTGAAGATGTTTCTACATGATGCAAAGTTCTATTATTGGGATGATCCAACTCTGTATAGGTTGGGACCTGATCAGATTTTCAGAAGGTGTGTTCCAGAACACAGGATTCCACATATTTTTAGTGAATGCCATTCTTCAGCATATGGAGGGCATTTTGGTGGACAGAGGACATCTGCTAAAGTGTTGCAATCAGGATTTTACTGGCCAGGGATTTTCAAGGATGCATTTGAATTTGTAAAGAATTGTGACAGATGCCAATGAGTGGGAAATCGACCAGCCAAAAATGCTATGCCTTTGAATAATATTGTGGAAGTAGAATTATTTGATGTGTGGGGAATGGACTTCATGGGGCCATTTCCATCCTCTTTTGGAAATGAGTACATTTTATTAGTTGTTGAATATGTATCTAGATGGGTGGAAGCTTCTGCTTGTGCTCACAATGATGCTGCCACGGTTATAAAATTCTTGCATAAGAATATCTTTACAAGGTTTGGAACTCCAAGGGCAATAATAAGAGAAAAATTTATTAATAAAATTCTGGCTGCTATGTTGGCCAAGTACAACATTAATCACAAGGTTTCAACTGCATATCATCCACAAACCAATGGGTTGGCTGAGTTGTCAAACAGAGAAGTGAAAAGTGTGCTGGAAAAAGTGGTGAACACTACAAGGAAGGATTGGTCAAAACATTTGGATGATTCATTATGGGCTTATAGAACAACCTACAAAACACCTTTGGGGATGTCTCTCTACAGGCTTGTCTTTGGGAAAGCCTGTCACCTGCCTTTGGAAATGGAGCACAGAGCATATTGGGCCACTAGGAAACTTAATCATGATCCTAAGGCAAGGGAAGAAAAGAGGATATTGCAGCTTAATGAACTTGAAGAACTGAGGCTGCAAAGTTATGAAAATGCTAAGATATACAAGGACAAAGTGAAAAGATGGCATGACAGCAAGATTGCAGATAGAAATCTGGAAGAGGGACAACAAGTTCTACTTTTCAATGCCAGATTGAGATTGTTTCCTGGCAAGCTTAAATCCCAGTGGTCAGGACCTTTCACTTTGGTCAAAGTCTACCCTTATGGAGCTGTGGAGCTGAAGGATGAAAGCACATGGAACATCTTTAAGGTTAACGGACAAAGGGTGAAACAATATCATGGAGGAAGCTGGGAGAAGGTGAAGGCTTCTACTCAAGTGCAGGAGCCTTAAAAATTGAGGTAACCTAAGCTATCATGAGGTTAGATGAAACATGTGGTGATAGCTTAGGATTTTCATTTTAATTCTGCATCTTATTTTCTGTCTAGTTAAGTTTAAATTTGTTTTGATTAAGTCTTAGGAGACCGAATGCTACAGCCTGTGAGTAACATAGGTATTAGGTAGAATAGATTTTACTTAAAGTAAGTTAGGAGTTTATTTGATGTTTTAGTTCTTTCGAGTTTATTATTTACAATTATAAATAGGAGTTTATTTGATGTTTTAGTTCTTTCGAGTTTATTATTTACAATTATAAATATATATAAAAAAAGAAAGCGAGGATAGTCAGAATGGTAAGTGGGGTTAAGAAAATTATGCATGAGTCGGCGAGGCTTGAAAATAGCCGTTGAGAGGAGAGAGAATCGTGACATCAGTTAACCCCTACCCCTAGGAATGACGGTTTTGGTATCTTACCTTTTAATTTTAAAAGGAAGGAAGGTGTCTAATCAAGGGAAGTCGAAAGGTTTCCTTATTTCTCGTGCCGGTTAATGCTTAAAGTAGGTGTGTATATATATTGTACATATTGTGAAAATCAAACAAAACCACCTCCTTCTTTAGCGTTCAGGCATAGAATTTTGGAAGATCTCGTGGTATAAATCAGAGTTTTTGTTGAGAAACAGGTATGAATACTTCACTTACTTTTCTCTCTTGCTTTCGGTTGTTTTTCTCACTCTAAATACTGCAAATACTTTGTGAAAAAAGAAAGGAGAGACGATACTTTGCGAACCAGAATGTTGGGTATGTCTGCAAAGTTGTAGTTTCTTGGGTGATTGAACTGCTTCTGTTGGTATAGTTAAAATTTTTGTGAGCATGATTCGTAAACCTGTGAATTTAAGTTTCAGTTTGAAAATTTTGTTTTGGTTTATTTTGATCATTGCGAGTCATATGCAGTAGTTCTGACATGAGGCTCTGACAATTTGTATGTTAGGAATTAGACTATATCTTAACTCCAAGGTTTGTTATTTATTTCTCTGTGATGAACTATGAATGAACTCAAAGTTTGGGGGGTAGATATTTGTCGTGCTGGGAATTAAAAGTAATCAAATGCAAAAAGTTTGTCAAAACCATGCCCTCGCAGTAGTCTGGTTTATTTTCTTAGTGTGTGAACTTGAATTTCCTGCAGAATCGAATATGAGGACAAAGCAGAGTGGAAAGAAGGGACCAGGTATGGAGATTGAACCTATTGAAGAAAATTCAAAGGAAGAAAGCCCAGTCTCACCGAAACCCAAGGGAAAACCAAAGGCAAAGAAGACAGAACTTGTTCAGGGGTTAAGGAGGTCTAGCAGGGCTGTTGTTTCTATCATGGCTCAAAGGAATGCTAAGTTACCCCCTACAAGTGCGGAGAACCCTGTGGTGATCCCTGAGGCACCCAAGAAAAAACCTAAATCTGAGAACGCAAAACCCAAGAAAGGAAGTTTGATGGACTTGGTTGAAGCTACTACTTCTAAGCCAACCTGAATGCTGAGGAAACCACAAAAGACCAATCTGAGGAGCCTGAGATAGAACGAGAACCTGAACAATCTGAGGAAGCTAATTTGAGTTCTAAGGAAACCACAAAAGGATAGTCTGAAGAGCCTAAAGCAGAACAAGGATCGGAGAATCAAGAGAACGAGGATGCTGAGCAAGAGAGTTTTGAAGAGCAGCACCAGTCTGTTACTAAAAGAGATGAATCTACAACTGAGGATGACAATGATAAAGGGGAGGAGAATTCTGAAAACAAAGAGGAATTAGATAAGGCTGATGCTACAACATCTGAAGAGCCTAAGGTTGAAGCTGATGAGCAACCAAATGCTCCGAAAGGAGATGTTTCTGTGTCGAAGAAAGGTACCAAGGGAGAGAAGAGAAAGCAAGCTGAAACTATGGAAGATGCAAAAGGGATTTTGAGAAATCAGAAAACAGGAAAGCGAGTGAAGGTGGTGGCTGATATGTGTGTAAAATGACCTATTTTTCGATGTGTGAGCGTGCATGTTTGTGGCCATTTTACCCTCATATCATATGCTTTCGTTGTTCTTTTGTCTTGTTTTTGTGTCTTCATTTTTGAAATGTTGTAGGACGTGTTTTGAGCATAATATGGCATATTTGGTGGAGTTTTGGAGGAAAATCATCCGAGTTTGGAGTCCGAGGAGGTTAGGTTCATCCGAGCAGAGCAAAAGGAGAGTTTCAGAGGCTTGGAGGAGTCGCCCGGCTGAGCGAAGCAGGCTCGGCCGAGCTGAGCCGGACAGAGGGCTCGCTCGGCCGAGCAGTGCAGGCTCGACTGAGCCATGCTGACAGAGAGCAGGCTCGGTCGAGCGGTTCTGGCTCGGCCGAGCCAGAACGGGTTTTTCAGCTTCTCCACAGTTTCTAGGAAGGCTCGGGCGAGCTAATTTTGGCTCGTGCGATCTGAGGCCCTGCTTGCTCGCCTATAAAAGGGGGAAAATCAGTTAATTGAAGAACTTTTGGTCAAAATTAGAATAACCGTCACGATACTTTTCCCTAGATTCATCTCCAAATCTCTCCCCAACCAAAATCAAGGGGAATCAAGCCACATTCCATCCATTTGGTGAAGATTGAAGAAGGAAGAGAGGTAGATTGGATTCAAAGAAGACAATCGAAGAAGATCAATCGTTGTGAATTCTTTCAATTCTCAATTTGTTTTGTACTTAACTCAAGGTATGGAGAACTAATTTCATCAGTGAGTGTTGTATAACGGATATTGTGATGGATTAAATTGATTATGCTTGTTTACTTTCATATGAGGGGTTGATTTGCACTTGAGCTTGTTTCTTGCCTATTAGGTGTAGGTAATAGCCAGCCTTTAGGTAGTTGACGTGAACGTTGCAGCCAACATGCGGACGGAATCATCGTGATAAGTGCTTAATCTTATAATTCTAGTTCCAATTCATGTGCGGTGCTAGGATTGTAGGGAGATAATTGACGGTTGATTGGGAGTGGCCTAGGAGTTAATAACGTAGTTGTTTGCAATTCCTAGTGTCATCTACCGCTAGTTATCCGTAGCAAGTGACTAGCGACGTTAGAGTCGGTTGCTCAACCTCATAGGAATTAAAATTCGTTCGCAACATAACTTGGTCTAATTCGGAACAATTGAAGTTTACAAACACTCACTATCTTCTAAGATTGTCGGATTTGTTATCTTAATCTACCTAAACCATTGATTGAATTACACGATTGGAGAAGTTAGCAATTTGTTTAATAATTGATTGTTTGCATTTAAAGCTTAGTTTATGATTCATTGCCTAGATAGATGAAAATCAACGACTTTTGAGTAACCTAGCTATTGATACCTTTCAATTGAGTAGATGATATCCACTTGAGCGAATTAAAAAGAGACCGGATTGATAAATTTAACGTGTTAATTGTGTGTGCTTCACACGGCTACCACATTTTTGGCACCGTTGCCGGGGAGTCTTTTATTAGGTCTTGTGGAATTATTGAAAGTTGAAGTATGGTATGCTAGGTGTTTGAAAAAATGCTTGTGTGAATAGTGTTACTAACATTCTTTTGATTGTTATTTGTGTTTGCTTGTTTTTGTTGAATTGTTTACTTGTAATTGGTTTTGTGGATTTTTCCTAGGTGGTTTATGATCACACGATCGAAGGCTAGAGAGATCGAGGAAAGGAAACTTCAAGAAAGGAGAGAAAATATTCAAATTGATTTTGAGATGACTAACCATGGGGAAGACACGGTTAGGATAGAAGAGTTGGAAAGGCAACTTGAGTTGATGAAAGCTATGATCAATGAGAGGAATGGTCCGAGAGACCATTACAAAATCTTTTTCGACCTCAAGGGGAGCTGATTACGGGAGGTTTTCGATTAAGAGTAAATGCTACGCAGTTTGCGATAAAGCCGCAATTGGTCCAAATGATACAAAACAACCAATTTGGGGGGCATGTGACTGAGGATCCTAATGTGCATATGTCACGATTTTTGGAGATTATGGACACAATAAAGATCAACCAAGTCCCTCAAGATCAAATACGGTTGCGGTTGTTCTCATTTTCCTTGAGAGATGGAGCTAGGAATTGGTTCGAAGGTTTGGACAGATCAAATATTGCATCATGGGAAGAATTAAGAGAAAAGTTTCTATTCAAGTTCTTTCCGCCGAGTTTGACTTTGAAGAGGAGAGCCGACATAACGTCTTTTGGACAAAGTTATGATGAGCCACTTTATGAAGTGTGGGATAGGTTTCGTGAGCTACTTCGGAAATGTCCCAGACATAGTCTCTCTAGGAGTCAACAAATTTGCCAATTCTATGGAGGATTGAATTATGAAATGATGGTTATGTTAGATTCTTCATCGGGAGGAGAATTTCTTGATCTTGAAGAGGAAGAAGCTTGGAGAACTATTGAGAAAATGGTTGAGAATAGTTTCCATTGGCCTAAGGAACGCAAGGATTATCGATCGGTTAAGTCGGTAAATGAGGCCAAGGAAAGTGAGGAATTCAAAGAGCAATTGCCGGTCATGCAAAAGAAGCTTGATGCATTGTCTACATCAGGAAATAGAAATGAGGATATGATGGTAGTTCGGCATGAAGAGTCACATCCGGAGAGTTTGGATTTTGTGAATCAAAGAATGGGGTTCAATGCTCTTCCCCAATATAATTTGCCGGGAAACATGTATTACCATCCGTCCAACCGATTTCACCAGAAATTTTTCCTATGCTAATCCAAACAACGCTCTCAATCCTCCATTACAAATTGAAGGGGGAAGTAGAGGTCAAGGATATGCTAGGGGAAATAGTAAGTATGCAAGCCAAGAATCGAGGAGGAATTTTAATGAAGAAATGGATAAGAGATTTGAAAAGTATGATGACATGTTTGCTGAAATCCAACTTCAAATTTCTTCCATTGCGAAGCAATTGAGTGGTAAGCACCAAGCTGGGAAATTTCCAAGTGATACGGAAGTGGTGCAAAAGAAAGGTTGTAACATGGTAGAAGGTGAAAGTAGGATGGAGGAAAACTTGGATGTGATGACCCCTAAGATTGAAATGGGGGAAGTTGAAGAAGAGTTGAAAGTAGACATTGAAGAAGAAAAAGAAATTGAAGTAGAAATTGAGAACAAAGAATCGGAAAAGGATGAGAAAAATGAGAACGTGAGTTTCTTTGATTATGTGAAGAAAGGTGACATCGAAATGCCTTTACCGGAGGAGATAGAAAGGGTACCTATGTTGGATAAGTTAGTTGGAGGAGAAGAGATCTTGGGTAGTAGCACTTGTGAACTTGAAGAGAAGAATATTGCTAGTAAAAAGGAAGATCCCGGAGGTTTCGTAGTTGGATGTAAGATTGGAGACAAGTGTATAGAGAAGGCATTGTGTGATTCCGGAGCAAGTGTCAACCTTATGTCATGGGACTTGTATAAGGAGTTGGAGGTTGGGAACCTCAAATCTACAAGTCAAGTGCTCCAATTGGCTAATCATGCTTTATTTTGCCCAAAAGGGGTGGTTGAAGATGTCCATGTCGAAGTGTTGACGTTTACCTTTCCAGGAGACTTTCTTGTAGTTGACATGAAGAATAAGGGGGGCATACAACTAATCTTTGGGAGGCCGTTTTTGCACACGACTGATGCTTTGTTTGACATGAAACAAGGTGAGCTCACTTTCCGATGTTGTGGAAAGGAAGTAGTGTTTTCCCTATCTCCGAAGAAGGTGGATGCAAGTGATGTTGAGAAAGCTGGGAAAAAGAAAAGGATGAAGGATGTGCTAGATCCGTGTTTAAAACTTATGAGTGAGGAGAATGAAGTCTACAAAGATCCGGGGGATGAAGAGGAACTTGATCAAAATCGTATGAAGAAAGCTCGAGTGGATATGGATCCACCACGAAGTGCAAGAATGAAGCTTCTTTTCCCGGAGGAGCATGTGATCATTGACCGAGGTATGAGTTCCGGTTTATCACATTTTGACCACAATTGATATGAGGTATGATCGTCGAGCTTTCGACGTTAAACAAGCGCTTATTGGGAGGCAACCCAATGTTTTTAAAATTTCATTACTTTGCATATTTGAATAATTGTTAGTTAATGTTGTTTGTTGATGTGAAGGGTTCTTAGTTGTTTGTGGTGTTACAATTTCATTTGATGATGTGAATGAAGGATAGAAATGATGGAAGGCAACATGATCGAGAAGATGTCGAAAAAAGGGCGAAAATAGGCGACAGCAGGGGTAGCTCAGCCGAGTGGTGCAGGCTCGGTCGAGCTAGGTCGAACATCTCGGACAGAGGACAAGGCAGGCTCGACCGAGCCTTTACGAGCTAGCCCAGCCCGTGCAGATAGAGCCTTCGCTCGGCCGAGCCATCTCATGCTAGGCCGAGCCGCGTGCAGATTTATTAGTTCGGTTGAGCAATTGCTCGACCAATTTGCATCTCGGTCGAAATTTCTCTTCTAAAATTTTCTTCTATATCCTAGTGAATTGAATTGTTCTTATCTCACCCTTCAATTTCTACTATGGCTAGCAAGAGAGCAAGGGGTGAATCATCTTCCTAAGGCGGACGTCCGAAGGGTTTTGATGATGAGGAGTTCGAAAAATACAAAAGCTTGGCAATGAGACAAGTCGTGGGCCCTAAATATTTGTGCAAGGAGACGTTGAAGGCATTGAAATGGAAAGATGACGCGTGGAGTCTCCTCAAGGGCATTGGTTGGAAGAAATTGCTTTTGGCAGATTGGCCTGGCTACATGGACTTGTCGAGGGAGTTCTTGGCCTCGGTGACCATCATGAAAGGAGCGGGGGGAATTCCTTTGTCGATGAAATTCAAGCTTCGAGGTAAAGATTATTTTTATCAACGTGCACAAATTGATTAAATATATGGTTGTGGTCCAGAATCTGTGTTTATACATGAGAATGTGAGATTAGGAGATTTTTGGGAATTAATTTTGGGTATTCCATCTGGTCAACATTTCAATATTAAGAATTGTCGTGCTACTGCTATTAGGAATTCGGTGATTAGGTATATTCATAAATTTGTTGGTGGTTCTGTTTGCGGAAGATTTTAGTCTAGCAATATAATAACGCCGGAATTGTCTATGCTTTATGCTTTGATGAACGGTATTCAATTCTCTTTGGGGGCTATGCTTATGGATGCTTGGAGTATGGTTCCAAGTACGAAAACTCGCACCTTTAGTTGTGGAATGTTAACCCCTATTTTTGAGGATATTGGTGTAGACCTGTCAGGTTCCTCTGCTCCAGCTTTATTTTTGGATTCAAGTTCCTTGTTAGCCCGACGATTTGTGGTTCCCGGGCATAGGCGATTGATTTATTATAAATTTGGGAACTTGGTTATGAAAATGCCCCGACCGGAGTGGACAACAGTGTCGGATCTGTCTGATAGATCCAACTGGTTGCTGGATGAGCACAAGAAGGTGGTAGGAGTGTTATCTCCTGATGGATATTTCACAAGTCTCCGACATCTTTCTGAGGAAGAGCAAAGACAAGTGCAGGATGCCGGCCTGAGTACACGAGCCCCTCCACAGCCCAGACAGTCTTCGGCTACAGAATGGCAGCAGCAGATGATGACGATGCTTACTAGGACAGCTGATACTGTTGATGCTTTGTCTTCTTCTTTGCAGGGTCTAGATATGAGGCTAGATTCTATCCATGATGATTTTTCTACTTTCCGAGCGAGTTACTTGGTGGATCAAGCCACCATCACTTCGAGGTTCGACAGAGTCGACCGGAATGTTGAGACCCTGCAGGAGGATGTACGTGAGCTACATCGCCGTGTGCCCATTCCATTCTTCCGCCGTCCTCATCAGCCACCACCGACAGATCAAGGGGAGTAAGAGCGCACCAGTTACCTTTTTACAAACTTAGTCTCACTTGACTAAGTTTGGGGGGAGTGGTTAGTATCCGGTGCTCTTCTCTGGTTTACTCTTCTATCCCTATCTCTATCTTTATCCTTAGTTTAGATTAGTTTGTAGAATTTGAATAATATTGGTCATTCGATATGGTTGTAATATGATATTTGATCTACTTTTGCTTGACTTTGGATTGTGGATGATTATATTATTTGCTTCTACTTCTATTGAATGGTAGTGATGAATCATTTCGCGAGCTTGCATGAGTTGAATTCTTTCTATTTGGCTTTGGTGTGTGGATATGTACAATGGTTTGGTATGAATGGTGGTGCTAGTGGATAAATGTTATAATTTTTCTTGAGATATTGGTTTGTGGAAAGATTGGTGGATATGATTGCTTTATTGGCTTTATTATGCTCAAATTGTTTGGTGGTGTTGTATTGATGTGTAGTAGGTGCAAATAAGGAATGGAGAGCAGTTTGATCATGTCTACTGATGGGTAACACCTTCTATCGTTTCTCCTACCATTTAGTTTCAATTCAATTGTTCATGGCATGTAGATTGTTAATTAGGTTGTTGTGTGCTTGTCGTGTGTGTATGATGAACCCAAACGAGAATTGGAGATTTGAATCATGATCCACTTTGTAAGGCTTAAAATTTGCTTTGACCAATGATAGGGCATAATCTAGTTGTTAAGGCGTGCTCGAATTGAACTTTTGAATTGTCGAGTTTTGTGCGAGGTTAATGCCTAGGACTTGACAAAAGCCGAGAGTTTTTTAGCCTTGATATTGTCATACTTTGATCGGTTGTGAGTGGCAAGGTTTAGAGCACAAAATCTAGAACTTGAATATATTCTCTATCTATTTGGCATGAGTTTGGAAACTAAAAGATGATCTTAGGCCATCGATTCTTAGTCCTTCCTTTCACTTCGGGAGTATAAGGTTGTTGATATCATAATTTTGCCCTTCATACCCTTGTTTCCCGTGATTGTGCTTAAATGGAGAATTTTCTTTGAAATTATTAGGACAAATTTGGGGGGAATGAGTGTATGAGGGTGAATACGGAGATGAGAGTTGGGATGGGAATCATTTGGTATCTTTGAGTTGTGATTGTTGAGGCAATAAAAGTATTGATTGTATGATTGATATGAATCCTAGAAAAATGGGTACCAACAAAAATTTGGATACTTAAAAGAAAAAAAAGAGAAAAGAAAAAAGAAAAAGAAAAAGAAAAGCATCATAAATGAAAAAATGATGGTGCTAGAAAAAAAAATGATGAGAAAAAGAAAGAAAAGAAAAATATACATAAGAGTTGATTGATGAAAAAGCCCCAAGGTTAGAAGTGGATTGAAGAGAATAAGTTTGGGGGTTTTGGGATTTGGAGAAGTTCGTCACATTAGCCCAAAACCACCTACCTTTTAGTAAGCCACGTTATAACCAAAAACAAAGACCTTTTTTATTTTAGGAGCCAACTCATTGTAGTATAGTAGTGAGAATTGTTTCAAGCCTATGGAAATTGTGTTCGATATCTTGTGAATGAGTGAAATTCATCAAACCCTAAACACGTAAGGGAGTGCTTTCATTTCTTTATCCAATGTTGATGAGTGGTTTAAGTCGTTAGCATTAACCGTGTCACAAAGTTAGGTGATAATCTCGTTCAATAAGAGCATGCCAAGATGACTATGTTGAGCTAAGAGGTTGTTTGATGAGGTTTATTGATTGCTTTACTTTGTTTTGATTGAGGACAATCAAAGGTTCAAGTTTGGGGGATTATGATATGTGTGTAAAATGACCTATTTTTCGATGTGCGAGCGTGCATGTTTGTGGCCATTTTACCCTCATATCATATGCTTTCGTTGTTCTTTTGTCTTGTTTTCGTGTTTTCTTGTTTGAAATGTTGTAGGACGTGTTTTGAGCATAATATGGCATATTTGGTGGAGTTCTGGAGGAAAATCGTCTGAGTTTGGAGTCCGAGGAGGTTAGGTTCGTCCGAGTGGAGCGAAAGGAGAGTTTCGGAGGCTTGGAGGAGTTACCCAGCCGAACTAAGCATGCTCGGCTGAGCTGAGCCGGACAGAGGGCTTGCTCGGCCGAGCAGTGCAGGCTCGACCGAGCCATGCTGACAGAGAGCAGGCTCGGTCGAGCGGTCTGGCTCAGCCAAGCCAAAATGGGTTTTTCAGCTTCTCCACGGTTTCCAGGAAGGCTAGGGCAAGCCAATTTTAGTTCGGGCGATCCGAGGCCCTGCTTGCTCGCCTATTGTTGGTCCTTTAATATCAGAGTCATCGTGATGAAGACTTAACACGAAATGCAGCGGAATAATTATACGTCACTTACACTTATACTTTTATCAATGTATTCAAACTTTTAGCTAGCTCAAGTTGTCACTTAGGTGTATTTTCAGATATACGCTAGCAACTATGTTGCTAGGTTTCAAATCAACTCTATATAGTAAAGTGATAAAACAGTAAATGAACACAAGATTTTATAGTGGTTCGATCCAAATAGATCTACGTCCACTCCATAGCCGAAACGCTAAGAATTTCACTAGAAAAGTATACAATCAGTACAAGGATTCGCCAATACTTGCAGTAGGCGGCGAACTTTCGAACCGGCCACAACACAGCTATCCTCCGATACTTTGCACTTTCTGAACACAGCTCCGGCCAAGTCAAGGGCGCACCTTCGTAAAACTTGTCCTTTGCTAATGAGGCTGTTATAGTTTGCCCGTGAACTCAATAAATATATGGCTAACGCCCGTCAGAGTCAATCCTTTTCAAGAATGACTGTTGGATACTCCTAGTAAGGAAATTATCCCAATGATTGAAGATTCTTAACGGAAGTTCAAGAATCTTCAAGGATGAGTGTCAGATATTCAATGAGAAGACACTCTTGGTTGTTGAAGGCTTTGAATGTGCTTTTTATCACGAGCTCTTAACTGACTACTTTTCACTTGTTCGCTTTGTCAATGGAATCTCACACTTGTGTAGTTCGCGAATGTCGGTAGTGATTGAAGCAGTAGTACTCTCCACTTTCGGATCTGTCTTTTATAGATGGAGATTCAAACTTTGAATCTCCATATTCGTTAGACTCAACGGCTCCTTGATCCGAGAGTGTTTAGTTTGTGACAGTCGCTTTCGTCTTTGACTTGTACTTCCTTAACTACTTTGGGAAGGTCTCGTCCTTTGTGTGAGCTTTTTGTCAGAACGGCAGTGAGACTTCAGCATCCTGTGTATTGTTCCTGCTAGGATCCTTTGTTTGGCAGCTGAAGACTCTCGTTGACGCATGACACTTTTATCCTTTGTTTGTTTGTTCTTCTAGCAGTTGTAAGTTGTTGATGAATGCTAATGTCTTAGCATTCTGCTATTCAGCGACTCTCAGCAGATGTCATCTGCTTCGTATCTGCTAGAAAATCTTCTTAGCATACTAGTCTATTACAACTCAATATAAAACCTATACAGGACTTTACAAAGTGTGCTAGACTTTCTAAAGTACGGCAAATGATCGACCAACTAAATAAGGTTTGATCCAACAAAACCTTTTACAAAGAAGTCCTAAGGGGGGTTTTAGGAATAATTTCCCAACAATTTCCCCCTTTTTGGTGCGATCAAAGCTTATTTATCATTTGCTCACCATAAGTGGAAGAATGTCTGTGTTTTACAAGGCTATGCTATTCTATTAATCTAACACAGAGTTTTTCAACTAGGTTCGAGCAAAAAAAATTGTAATCAAATTCCCCCTCAACATGTGCTGGGGAATATTTCTCGATTAATATGAGTGAATGTTTGCACAAAGGTAATATGCTAGAGGTTCTAGCACCCATCAAATCAGCAAGCATTCATTAATCAAAATATAATTTCCATATCCACATGATAAAAAATATTGTTGAGTACACCAGAAGTGTAAGTCAGCTAGAGCACACCAGTAAAAATCAGAGGTGGACAAAGAGAATTTATCTAAGTCTGATCCAATTTTATATATGATATTGCAAGTTTAAGTACAAATTAGATTCAGAGATAAAGAGATAAATAAAAAAGATTTGGCAAAAAAAAATTGACCTTGACGCTCAAGAGTCGGGTGCTGGCTTGTCCTTCTTGCTGTCTGCTGAATTAGATGAGTTGCTCTTCTGAATATCAGCAAACCTTTCCATGGTAAACTTCATGAATTTCTCAAGAAGATTTGTTCCTGATTCTCTTTCAGCAGCCTCACGCTCCAGTTGTTTGGCCAGCTTCTCCTGCTCCATTGCAATCTTTTGCAGTTGAAGTTCATGCTCCTTTCTTTGTATTTCTAATCTAGCTTCTTGTTCTTTTCTTTTTAACTCCTCCTTCGCTTCTTCTTCTTTTCTCCTTAACTCCTCTTGCTTTGCGGCTAACTCCTCATTTTCTTTTCTTGTTCGCTCTTGGTCAGCCTTTCTTCTTTCTTCCCCCTCTTTGATTGCAGCCAAAAAGTTGATACCATAAGCCACCACAGTTTTGGTTAGGGTCGTCTTTATTTCGGCTAAGTCCTTTTGAACGACCTCCAGTCCTGCCTTATTCTCAGAAATAGCCAACTTGTTCTCAGCAGACTCTGACCGAACATAGGATACATCGCTTCGAAATTCATCAATTTCTCTTCTCAGGTGGGTGGTTGCCTCTGCTACTCTTCCATCAATGGCTACTTGCAAATAGGAGTTAAAGGCTTCAGCTATTTCCGCATTCAATGGAAAGGGTATTTGTAATGAGGTTATTGGAGTGGCATTGAAGGAAGTAGTCGTAATGAGTTCTTGATTTGTTGGAATAAATGGTTGCTGTACTCGACTAGTACTCGCATCAACATATGTTTGATAACAGACTTCCTCATATACCATCCGATTAGCAGCATCCAGAATTTGTGCGGTCTCCTGAACAATCCGAGCCTCTGCTTCTTGAGCTTCCTTGACTATTTCCTGAATATCAATGTTCAGGAATTTGGCTAACTGCATATCTCGGTAGTCAGATTCAAGAGCAGCACACTCAGTGGCATGTGCCGCTACTCGAGCTTTGAGTTTCTCTGCCTGTTGAATTTTATACTCCATCTGTCGTTTCCTGTAAGCAACAGCAGCTCTTGCTTGGCGCTTGGACAGTTCAACCCTGGCATCAGAGTATCCATCAGGTGCGAAGGTGGATTTGGGTAATCCTGCAGTCTTTGAGAGAAAACGGTGTTCTCGGATGGCTTGAAGTCTGCACATCACTTGCTTATCTGAGAACTGTTTCATCCCCGGAACTTGATCAATCCAATCGAAGCACCAACGTTCCTCACGTCTCCAGAAGTTTAATCCCTTAACTGCAAACACCAGTGCTTTTTCTTCAAAATAAAGTTGATGCATAATGTAATCACATTTCTTCCATCGTCGAAACTCTTCTGTTAACAAGCGTCCTTCCAACGTTGATTCATCCAATACGGTGTGGAATAAGTCAACAATGGCTCTTTCCATTTCGGATTGAACAAACAACTCTATCTCTTCAGCCATAGGTGTGAGATCAGAGTTGGGCAATTCTTCAGGATAGACCGTTGCACACCATTGACCGATTCTTCGTAGATGATAGCGAGGTCCAGGTAAGCCATTGAGAGGCACTCGGAGAGGAGTATCTGATCCAGATGTTACCTTCCTCAGGTAGTTGGCATTGAAAATCTCCTCAGATTCTCCATCAGAATCAGAATCAGAAATGCAAAATGATTCAAGATCAGTGAACAGAGAATCATTCTCTTCGACAGGGGAGTGTGAATCACAGAGAATGGAATCAACCTGTTCTTCAGTACCTCGAGCTCTACTCGATTCTGCATCAGTTAAGGCTTGAGACCTCAGTAATTTGGAGAGTGCTTTATCTGATAATTCCTCTTCTTCAATGATTGTCTGCTGATCAGATGAGGGATTGAGAACTGTTTCCTCTTCTGAAGCAGCTTTCCCTTTTCCTTTCTTCCTGGCCTTGTCTGCTAGGCGTTGCAGTTCATCAGCAGGTTCTTCATCATCATTTGTCATGGTGATATCTGTTGGAATGGCTGTCGTGCCCTCGTTCACTGCTGTAATTGGATTTCCTTCAACAGCAATATTTACTGTTGTGAATTGATCCACTTGTTCTGCTAAGACGTCATCCACTATATTAGACGCTTCGGCTCTGCTAGCATTGACTCCTCGGCTAGCCCGGCATTCCTTGTTAGCTTCTTTGTCTGATATAGTATCTTGCGAAGATATAGCATCGTGTCCAGTGCTTTTACTTGTCTTCGCAGTGTGCTCTTCTAGTTGTGTCTGTTTAGCAGCTCTCTTCTGAGCCATAAACTCTTCAACAACAGACTTGACTCGCTCGAAGTTTCTGTCTCTTGCTTCGAATGTTAGGTCTCTAATGAATTTCTGATAATTCCTCTTCTCAATTTCCTTGAGAGTGGCTTCGCGCTGTCTCTTCCTTTTCCTTGTCTCTTTAGTGCGTTCTTCCATATTGCTGAGAGATTTAGGAATGTAGTCTGGATCAGCTTCAGTGGTTTCCTCAGTGTTAACTTCAGTAGAGTCCTGCTCTGCTGTTATATCAACAGCAATTTGATCAATATCTTCATTAGATCTTTTCTCTACTTCGGCTTTTTCCAATTCTTCCTTGTCGGTAAGTAATACCAACTTTCTCCTGGTCTTCTTCTTTACTTTAGATGCAGGAGAAGTATCTGTATTTCTCTTCTTTGTTTGGTATGGTAAAGCCATGTCTCCGAGAATAATCGGATGTTGTTCTGCTTCCCTTGAGTCAAAATATCATTGATCTGATCAGCCGGTAGATTCCCTAACTTCTCAATTTCTTCAAGATTTGTGAAGCAATGCTCTGTTTCAGCATTTGTTCGCAACACTGCTATTTCCTCTTCTCTCATAGGGATGGAGGGTTGTAGTATTTGCACGGCTAAATTTGCTTCATCAGATTCTTCAGGGGAGGTAGGTTTATTCTTCTCTACATTGGATTTTCCTTTCAGCTTTCGAGGATTCCTGACATTGACCGGCTTAGGCTTGTGTCTTGTTACAGGAATGTAGTCTGTGGAAAGAATTGCAACTCCACGATCTACTCCTGTGTTGGTGAACAAAATCTCCAAGAATTTACTAATCTTCAAACCAAAGTTTACATTCGAGGAGAATGTTCCATCTATCTCCATGTGTGCGTTCTTCTTGGCATGCTCTGCCCACCGTTCAAATATGAACTCAGCCCAATTACCCTTAACGTTGTCGTTTAACGCCATCATCACGGCATACTTCTTAGCAGAGAGCTCCGAGTATGAACCAGCATCGCACTGGAGCATCTTTATTACAATCTCTGCAAGTAGTTTGTATTCCTCATTTAATGTATTGATTGAGGTGTTAACCTTGAACGTACTTAATTGTCCTTTCTCTCCTGACTTCTTCCAAAGGTTCCACCTTCTTTCCATTTCAACTACATCATTCACCTTATATTGAGAGATTTTGGTTCCAAAATTTCGAAGTCCAAATATTCGAGACAGTAACTCAGCATTAACCTCTACAATATTCCCATATACACATGTCCTAAATGACTTCTGATCATCACTCATAACTGCCCTAGCATAGAATTCAGCAACCATATGTGGATGAAATTGATCAGGTTCAGCAGTGAGATACTTTACCAGTAGCTCGGAATCGAGGAGATTTAGGATCCACTTGGGAAAGTGTTTGCTGGCGAGCGGCATGTACAGAGTCCTGTCTTTCATGATCTGGGCCACTCATCTCCGTTCCGCCGAATAGGTGGACAGCTTCTTCTTTCTGGCCATTGTTACTAATGTGCAGTAAGGAATGGTCTCATCTATGTCTTCCTTCTTCTCAATTCCAGTGAAACCGGGTGAATGTCGTACATGCAGGGGTGAGCAAGCGGTGGAGGGATAGATAAATGAGGGTTGTTGAAATTGAATCGCTTCGGAATTTCCAGTTGGTAATGATTCTGTATTTGGTGAATGTTTTGATTTGTGACTTGAGGAGGTTGGAGAGTTTTGGTTTGAAGCCATGGTTGGGTATTTTTGGAGGTTTGTGGAGGTTGGAGAGGGTTTTGCAGGGACGAGAGATGAAGGGTTTGAAAAAAATGGAGATTTGAAATCTAATTAGTGGGTAGAAGATTTCGGAGTACGAGAAGAGATTGACGATGAGGATGGTATGCATTTTAATGTAAATCAACGGTTGGGGTAGAGAGTGAGATCGTGCGAATATGCGCGTCTTCAAGAGCTTGAGTGCTGTTGACGTGGCACCGCCTTATTCGCTGCCGCCGTTCTGCGTGCATTAAATGCACCTCATCATGAAAGGTACTCTTCCGCGCCTGATTTGAAATCTTCAGCAGCCGGAATTAGCAGAGACGATCAGAATCTACCACGTATTCCTACGTAGCGTCATGGGGCGTATAATCAAAATTTCCTCCGATTTGACCTTCACTTAAGGCGATTACTGTTTTCCTTAATGCAACCGTTCGCATTCCTGGATCAGCAGTAATCATAATTACTCTATAAATAGGATGGCCAAACGATTCAATGATACAATCTCCTTGTGTACACCCTTCTAGCAATCGTTGCTTTTCTTCTCATCCTTTCGAAAAGAAATCCTTCTTTAAAAAAAAATGGAATTATCCAGTACACTCTTCGTTTCCCAACACAGGATCCTCTGTGATTCTGGGTTATATGAAGAGTATGAAATAGAGTACCATATAGCGGAGGGGGTTATGTCAAGGCTTCATGCGAGTGGCGTTGGCAGATTCGTATCCCTGACCCCTCATACATTCCACAGAGGACTGCTTCAGCAGTTCATCCGATCATGCAAACCCATTGGAGACGCCATTGTTGGTGTCTTCAGGGATCAATTGGAGATGTGGATGGTGGATACTTTTGCTTCAGAATTCAGTCTTCTGAGAGGCTCAATTTCCGTCCAGGACTATCGCAATGATGAAATAGCTCCGGAGTGGTCTTCATGGATGAAATGGAGGCATTCATCCGAGCTTGAGTTCTCGCCGACTCCATCAGCATATGGATTGCAGACAAGATACCAGGTTCTCTTCGAGATAGTCTGTGGTATGGTGGTGGGAGAGAATCCTGAAAACATGATATTTTCTCGTGACGTTTGGAAAGCCATGATGGCTATTGATGATATGGCGAATGTTGACTGGGCTAATTTCATCTATCAGAGAGTTCTGCGAAGTGTTCAGCAGTTCCCGCATCTTCATCTCCCCTACGGAATACCATTGAGTTGGTTGTTTGAGCAGCGATATCAGGATCTTACTCTAGGTCCCTCGAACCTTCGAGGAGTAGATTTTTATCCATTTATGCCTTTGTCGCCCTTCTGACTTGGTTGTATCCTCTGTTTATGTAAATATTTTGCTGATCTGTAAGATGATATCTATGTTTCATTTGAAACAATTTCAAAGACACTCACTCATTATCAATTATCTGCTTGATAATAACCTTGTGATAAGCAAATCTCATGATGAAATTTATATACATTCTGCTGAGTATACTTCTGCTAAGGTCCTAGCAGATGGATGTTTGGTAGCATATCCATATGTTCTGCTGAAAACGTAGCAGATACCACTTTTGAAAAACGTGTAGCAGAGTTCTCGTCATCTAGCAGAGATATTGTTTCTAGCAGAGTACTCAACTTCTAGCAGAGTTCTCGTCATCTAGCATAGATATTGTTTCTAGCAGAGTTCTCGTCATCTAGCATAGATATTGTTTCTAGCAGAGTACTCAACTTCTAGCAGAGTTCTCGTCATCTAGCATAGATATTATCTCTAGCAGAGACCTCATCTCTAGCAGAGTCCTCATCTCTAGCAGAGACCTCATCTTCTAGCAGATGGAACGACGACCTTTAATGCGTGCGTCTCTCCATGCATCGATTATTTTCAAGTGACACTTTGACCGATCTAACGTGGCGTCTGTCCATTCGTCGTATAACAGATGATCATTAACTCTGAATCGAATCGATTCTCAAGAAAAAAGTTATGATTTTTCTTTATAAATACCCTTCTTGTGTGTATCTTTGTCATCACAAGAATTCTTTTCTGAACTTTTCCCTAATTTGTTCAGAAATTTTCAAGAAAATGGATTCACCAAGTCAATCTCTGGAGTTGCGCCGAAACCAGATCCTTCATGAGTCTGGTTTGTACTCCCTGTATGACAACAATCCTAGAGTGGCGGAAATCATCATGTCGAAGTTGAATCGAAGTGGATTGACCCAATTCGTCACAGCTACTCCAAGATGTTTCCAGGGTGATGTTCTTCGAGAATTTATTGAGGACTGTTTTGTGGAGGAAGGGGGGATTTATGGTTCCTTCCGTGGCAAGCTAATCTATTGGTCACCGGACGTCTTCTCTCATCGATTCGGCCTTCCCAGAGGTCCTGGGTCAGTATTCGACTATCGTGTGACGGACATTGCTCCTGAATGGTCAGCATGGCAGAAGTGGAGACGATCTTCTTTGTCAGAATTTTCCCTTTCTGTCTCAGCATACGATCTCCGCACTCCTTATTGGGTGCTCTTCCGTGTTGCTAACAACATGTTGATGGGAGAGGACCTTGATGATACTTTCTTTTCAAAAGAAACGTGGCAGATCATGATGTCCATTGACGATGGGGTCGAGGTATATTGGGCAAAATATATCTACGATAACGTTCGAGACTGTGTCCAATATTACCCGGCAGTGCCTCTGCTGAATGGAATGCAATTTAGTTGGCTGCTGGAGCAGAGCTTCCCTTGGATAGCAGAAGAACGTTCGAACATTGTAGATGCAGACTTCTTCCCTTTTAAGCCTCCTTCTTCCTAGAATAGCCGTCATATTGTTGTTTTCAATTTTCTCATCTTCCTTTGTAATGACTTTTTTCAATGAATGGAATGAGAGAATATTTAGATTCTGCACAACTATTCGTTGTTATCTTTCAATAATGTCATTCGCTGATAAAAATCAGCGACCAATTTCTGCTTAGCATTCTTGGTGTTAGCAGATTGCTATAATGAGTATTCTTCAACAGATGTAGTCATCTTCCAGAATACTTAACGTCGTCTTCTAAAAAACCAAGAGATAAAGATAAGAATAACATCTCATCCAATACTCTGTCTAGGATATGCTTGCATCAGTATCCTGGCAAACTGTCCTGTGATTGTGTTGAATTTCTGTGGCAATTCTCCTGTTTCTGATGTAGGCCACAGTTTTCCACACATGGTCATCAAGTGCTTTCATTTAAGACGATAGGTTTCTGTCTTAATCAATGGATTTGGGATATCCTTTGGTGTCTTCTTTGAGCATTCGTGGAAGATAACGCCATAATACTCAGGTAGGTCGTCTTGCCGTAAGTAGCTTTAGCAAGACATGTGGTGCTTCCCAACTCGTCGAGACACCTCGACTTCCGCCCTCTGAGTTGAGTTGACAAGACACTTTTTGGGAGAATGTTCCCTCTGAGGAGAGAACCACAATCCTGCTATATATATAACATCCCACTTGTTGTCTTGAATTCCATCTCTTCCACTCCATTTAGCAGAGCATTTTCTTCTTTCCAAAATGCATCACGTTACTATTGCTCCAAGCGATTTAAGCGTTACTCGCAACCAAATTCTTCATGAATCAGGGTTGTATTATGAGTATGGAAACAATTGTCGCGTTGCTAATTTTGTTATGGGATCTCTTCATGAGAGTTGTCTAACCCAATTTCTAATGACTATGCCATCACGTTATCAGAAACGAGCTCTACAGAGCTTTATCTTCAGGTGTCAAACCACTGATGACGCCATATGGAGCTCCTTTGATAACCAAGTGGTTTGTTGGACTCCAACCCTCTTCTCGCAGGAGTTTGGCCTTCCACGGGGTCCCACTCGCGTTATGGATGTCTACCGCCATATGACTGCTCCAGAGTTCAGCTACTGGGATAAGTGGAGGCAGTTAGACAACTATGACTTTTCACCAACTCCATCATGCTTCGAGTTGAAAGAGGAGTACAGAGTCCTCTTTGACATTGTTAGCAATGTCACTTTTGGAGTTCCTGCTGACAACTACGTGTTCAACCCAAGGATCTGGAGGGCCATGATGGCCATTGATTCGGAGATGAAGGACGTTGACTGGGCAGGGTTCTTCTTTGAGGGGGTGAAGGAGTGCATCGACCTCTTTCCTCAGGTTCCGCTGCCTACTGCCATGCAGCTGAGTTGGTTGCTAGAGCGGAGGTTTCCTCATCTTGTCTCCGAAGGTTTGATGGGTTTTGACTTTTATCCCTTGAGAGCTCACTTTCCTAACTCTGGTTGAAGAGTGTTCCGATCTCTCCTCCCTTTGGCGTCCAAAAAATATTGTTAAATTTGTAGCAAAAGATGGTATAGGGTTGGGTGTTTCTGATCTTTCCTTTTTGTAACACTGTGTAGCTTTTGAAGTCTGTCGTCCTTCTGTTGAATGGATATGCTGATTTAGATCCCTTCTTTTCAATTGTGTTTATGATATTGTTCAGCATTTCTTAATGTCAAGATATTTTTAGCAAGTCGAAGAAATATCATTCAGAAAGTAATAGCCATCAAACAAATTTCAAGAATATCCTCATAGAAAGAATGAGAGCTAGGACTCATTCATCCACATCTTCATCTAATTCCATCAGTCCCAACTTTAACCATAATTCTTTAAATCTGGTTTCTGGGAGAGGCTTCGTAAATATGTCTGCTATCTGATCTTCGGTGCCTATGTGGCGAACATCGATATCATTCTTTTCTTGATGATCTCGTATGAAGTGATGACGAATATCTATATGCTTGGTTCGAGAGTGATGAACAGGATTCTTTGTGATGCACATGGCACTATTGTTGTCGCAGTAGATAGGTACACATTCAGGAGAAATCCTGTAATCTTGTAGTTGTTGCTTTATCCAGAGAATTTGCGAACAACAGCTAGCAACAGCCACATACTCTGCTTCAGTGGTGGAGATAGCAACAGAGTGCTGCTTTTTGCTGAACCAACTAATAAGCTTGTGTCCTAGAAATTGACATGTGCCACTCGTGCTTTTCCTGTCGATTTTACATCCTCCAAAATCAGAATCTGAATATCCACTCAAAGCGAGACTATCTTCTCTGGGATACCAAATTCCTAGTTCTTCTGTACACTTCAAATAGCGAACAATTCTCTTAGCAGTATCAAAGTGGACCTTCTTAGGCTTGGCTTGGTATCTAGCACATAATCCCACGGCATACGAGATATCTGGTCTGCTAGCGGTGAGATATAGTAGTGAACCTATGATCCCTCTGTAAAGAGTAGGATTCACATCATCTCCTTCTTTTTCAAGAGCAGCAATGCATGTTGTGCTGATAGGTATGCGCAGACTCTTGGTCTTCTCCGGACAATATTTAGCAATTAAGTCACGAGCATACTTCTTCTGATGAATGAATATTCCTTCTCTGGATTGATGAACTTGCAGTCCAAGAAAATAAGACATTTTTCCCATCATACTCATTTGGAAATGGCTAGTCATGAGATCGGTGAACCTATCACATAAATCTTGATTCTTAGATCCAAAGATTATATCATCAACATATATTTGAACTAGCAGAATGCTATCTCCATCTTTAATGCGAAAGAGAGTTTGATCTATCCTCCCTTTCTGAAATCCATTATTCAATAAAAATTTAGTCAGAGTTCCATACCAGGCTCTTGGTGCTTGCTTCAGACCATATAGTGCCTTCTTGAGCCTGAATACTTGATTGCCTTGCTCAAATCCCGGAGGTTGCTCGACATAGACTTCCTCCTTGAGCTCTCCATTTAGAAAGGCACTCTTCACATCCATTTGCATTACATCAAATCCATGGTATGCAGCATATGCCAGAAATAGGCGGATTGCCTCTAGTCTTGCTATTGGGGCGAAGGTTTCATCATAATCTATGCCTTCACATTGTCTATATCCTTTGGCCACAAGACGTGCTTTGTTCCGAACCACAAAGCCTGATTCATCCTTCTTGTTCTTGAATACCCACTTTGTCCCAATAACACTCTGGTGCTCTGGTCTGTCAACTAGTTCCCACACATTGTTTCGTGTGAATTTTGCAAGTTCCTCTTGCATAGCGTTCACCCAATCTGGATCTAGCAGAGCTTCTTCGATTTTCTTGGGTTCTTCATTAGAGATGTAGCACGCTAGCATAGCATTGCCATTTCCTTGTCTGGTTAAGATAGGATCATTCATGTTTCCAAGAACACCATCTAAGGGGTGCGCACGTAACCATGTAGGTCTGATACGTGCTGGAATTTCAGCAACCGGTGCTCCTCCTTGGTGATTTTCATCAGGGACATTCTGTTCTTCATTGTCTTCATTCTCCCGGCGTTCAGCAACTGGGACATCGTTAGTTTCTTCTTCTGTATCTCCTACAGGGACTTCATCATCGGGGATGAAATTCATAGGTGCAGCATCTGCTGGAATTTCAACAACTGGTTCTTCTTCGATTGGAATCTCAGCAACTCCTTTGCTAAGACTTCAGCAGCTTCCACGTCACCTTGATCATCAAGAATTCCAGCAACATCTAAATTCTCATTTAGATAGATGGAAGATGGGGCCTCAGCATGGTCAATAGCATCACTGGCCTTATCAGCAATCTGGTCACCTGCTGAGTGCAAAGTTTCTGGATTGACATCAGTCGTAGACCTAATCGGATCAATACTCATGTTTTCAAAAGATTTTTGTACAGATTGATCATAGATATCATTGGTCTCATGATTGTCATCCTTCTGTTCTTTGTTAGTCCTGCGCACTAAAGTAGACTCATCACAAATACCATTACATGTTATTTCCACAAGTCGAGTAGTCATGTTTAACACTCGATAGCCTTTGTGAGATGGGTGTCCATATCCCAAGAAAACACCTTCATCAGACTTAGGCGAAAAAGTGTTAAATTTGGACTTCCCATTGTTATGGATATAACATGTTGAACCGAAAGCACGAAAGTGTTTAATAGAAGGCTTACGACCATTATACACTTCATAAGGAGTTTTGTTGAATCTGCCATTAACCGCACTCCTGTTCTGAGTGTAGCAAGCAGTCATGATAGCTTCTCCCCAATACTTTCCATTGAGTCCTGAATCAGCAAGCATAGACCTCGCTGCTTCCTTTAAGGTTCTGTTTCTTCGTTCTGCTAACCCGTTCTATTGTGGTGTTCTAGCAGTGGATTTTTCATGATGAATACCAGCTTCCACACAGAAGTCCATCAAAATTCCATTACAGAATTCCGTTCCATTATTTGATCTAATCCTTTTAACTGTAACTTCTTTGTTGTTCTGCTCTTTAAGGATCAGCTCAGGTAGCAGGGTCTTTACTTCATCTTTGCTTTTTAGGAGCTGAACCCATGTGTACCTGGAAAAATCGTCAACAACCACAAGTGTATACATTTTCTTATTTACTGTGGGTGGTTTGACAGGACCAAACAGATCCATGTGTAAAAGTTCAAGAATTCTCCCTGAGGTATCCTTTTCTGGATTTGGTTTGAAGGATGCATTTGTCTGTTTGCCTTGTTGACAAGCTTTACACACTCCTTCCTTTCGGAAAGATTCCGTAGGCAGTCCTTCTACCAGCTTATGTTTGGCTAAAAAATTGATTGTTTTGAAATTTAGATGATTCAATCTTTTATGCCACAGCCAATTAGTTTCATCTTTGTTGAATGCTACGAAGCACGAGTCCTGTTGACCACTTTGCCAATCGACCACGTATAGTCCACCCTTGCGGATGCCTCTAAGCTTCCCTTCTCCTGTAACCTTATCAACAATATTACAGCCAGAGTTAATAAAATAAACATTATATCCATTCTCACATAGTTGGCTGATGCTCATCAAGTTGTGTTTAAGGTTTGAAACAAGAGCAGCATTAACAATTCGGATTCCATCTTATTCAACACATCCTCTTCCAATGACTCTTCCTCTGCTATTATCACCAAAAATAACTGAGGATCCATAAACACTTTGTAAATCTGAGAATAATTCTGCTCTTCCAATCATATGTCCTGAGCAGCCGCTATCAAGAATCCATTCATCCGGAGATCTTGACTCCTTGACTTTTAGATCTTGTTTCTGTAAGACAATTAAGAGAATGATTTAGGTACCCGTTTAGTCTCGGGTCCTACGGGATTAGCAAGTGACATTGTTCCTTTTGGAACCCACATTTGAGTGATCTTCAAAAATTTCTTCTTGACATCACTCTTTATACTTTTCCCAACCTTAGGATAAGTAAATCTTGCATACTTGAATTGAGAATGAGGTGTGGTAGTGTGTCGAGCCTTCACTGTCCTTTTGAAAGAGTTTGATTTTGACTCAGGCTTCACATTGGTGATCTGCCTATGTGGAGTGTATGTATTATATGAAGACTTTATAGTATTGTAATTAACATGCTTGCTTGTATGAAATGAAGATTTTGCTGTCCTGGCAGTAGATACATACTGCTCGGCATTCCTTCTAGACTCTGCTGACCATGGTTGTGAAGCATATATTCTCGTATTCTGCTTGGTTTTAGCATTCCTCTGTTGAGGTTCCATAGCAGACATTCGAGTATTCTTCTGAGGTATATCGTACCTCTGCTGTGCTTCCTTAGCATATATTGTAGGATTCTGCTGGGATATACCGTACCTCTGCTGAGGTTCCTTAGCAGAAATTCTGGTATTCTGCTGAGGTTTCATAGATTCGCTAATGAATGCTTCAGCAGATGCCTTTTCTTTCAGTTTTTCTCCAAAGATGAATTTTCCAGCAGAGACAAACTGAATAGTCCTCTGCTTAGAAGATTCTCCTTTATCATAGCAATCAAAACCAACACCAGTTCTATCTTTGTGGTGCTTTTGTTGATTAATTGCGGCATTCAAGACAGCTTGACTGGTCGTGTAAGTACAAATGCAATTTTCTTTAGGTTTGATTTTCAGCAAAATGTTTTCTTTTTCAAGAATTTTGAAATTTTCAGAAAGTATTGAAAATTCAGCTTTCATTTTTGTAAGTTCCTCACTTGCAGACCTTTGTCTTTCGACTTCCTTGGTCAAATTTGAAACTTCCAACTTTAGTGAGGTGTTCTCATTTATAATGATATTTTTGATTTCATACATCTTAGAGAATTCTTCATTTAGCTTCGTGAGATAATCTTCCTCAGAGTCTAAAATTAAATCCTCACATTCATCAAAGGTTGTAAAGCTAGGTATGTTTACTAAAATTATCTCGTTGTTCTCGGCTGCTAGAGCCGTTTCAGCATTCTGATCAGCATCTGCATCAGCAAATTGATCTTCCACGATGTCTGCCATTAGAACTAGCATGGCTTCTTCATCCTCTTCTTCTGAAGATAGATAGTATTCTTCATCATTTTCTGTCCTGGTTAAGAGTGCTTTCTTGACTGCATTGCCTGCACGTCTTTCAAATCTCTGCTTCAGACGCTCCCTTTCTTCTTTGCTGACTTTCGGACAATCATGTTTCAAGTGGTCAGGGGATCCACACTCAAAATAAGTCCTAGGCTTTCGCTCTACTGAGCGGGCATGAGATGGTGACTGTTGAACTTCCTTTGTCTCCTTTTCAGCTTTAGCCTCCATCAACATCTTTTGATGTTTTTTCATCTGTTCTTCTAATTCACTGATCTTGAGATCAGCAGGATGGGATCCTGAGGTTGTAGTAACCTCTTTTGTTTGTGTTACAGGAACAGATCTATCTTGATTATGATAGGATTTCTTTAGTTTAAACTTGTTGAAATCCTTTTTGGCAAAATATGTTAAATCATCTGAACTAGCAGTAGATTGTACTACCGCAGCTTCATTCCTTTTTGACTGTTGTATTATGAATTCATGTGACTTTAGCTGAGCAAATACCTCGGATGTTGTCATTTTGCTGAGGTCTTTTTCACTCAGACTAGTCATTTTAACAAACCAGTCGTCTCTGGGGTATAGTTTAGAGATAATCTTATGATTTATCTCCCAATTTACGTATTTCTTACCAAGATTATTCAGTTCTCCAACGATGGTATTGAAACGTTCTTCTATATCTTGTATGGATTCTCCTGCATTCATAGAGAAAGATTCATATTTGTCAACAGCTACCTGCAGTTTGTTACGCTTCATCTGGTCCGTCTCCTGAGATGATTCGCACACATACGTCCACATTTCTTTAGCTGTATCGAACTCTAAGGCTTTTTGTGCCATCAGTTTAGGTAGAGAATCAAGGATTAACTTCTTTGCAACATGCTCCAGCTGAGCTCTTTTCTTGTCTTCACTTGTATATTCCTCAAAAGATTTTTCAACCATTTGGGGTCTTCGTGGCCTTGGGGGTCTAGGTTGATCTCCTTCATCAGCTCCTTCAGCGGGTTCGGGTACAGGTCCTATAAAAGTGTTAGCTTTCATGATCTTAATGGGACCTCTTTCAAGTACCTCAACCATTTCTGGGTGTATGCTCTGAAGTTGTATTAAGGCCATCTTTTTCCATGTTGTGAAGTTCTCCCTGTTGTACTTTCCAAGAGAGTGATTCAACATCTTGTCTTCTGAGCTAAACAAGTGAAACACGAATAAACAGGTAAAAGTGCAAGGAAAATACGGATCTGGTCTTAAGCGACTCAGAAGCAGTCGGTTTTTCAACCTCCTGCTCTGATACCACTTGTTGGTCCTTTAATATCAGAGTCGTCGTGATGAAGACTTAACACGAAATGCAGCGGAATAATTATACGTCACTTACACTTATACTTTTATCAATGTATTCAAACTTTTAGCTAGCTCAAGTTGTCACTCAGGTGTATTTTCAGATATACGCTAGCAACTATGTTGCTAGGTTTCAAATCAACTCTATATAGTAAAGTGATAAAACAGTAAATGAACACAAGATTTTATAGTGGATCGATCCAAATAGATCTACGTCCACTCCTTAGCCGAAATGCTAAGAATTTCACTAGAAAAGTATACAATCAGTACAAGGATTCGCCAATACTTGCAGTAGGCGGCGAACTTTCGAACCGGCCACAACACAGCTATCTTCCGATACTTTGCACTTTCCGAACACAGCTCCGGCCAAGTCAAGGGCGCACCTTCGTAAAACTTGTCCTTCGCTAATGAGGCTGTTATAGTTTGCCCCCGAACTCAATAAATATATGGCTAACGCCCGTCAGAGTCAATCCTTTTCAAGAATGACTGTTGGATACTCCTAGTAAGGAAATTATCCCAATGATTGAAGATTCTTAACGGAAGTTCAAGAATCTTCAAGGATGAGTGTCAGATATTCAATGAGAAGACACTCGTGGTTGTTAAAGGCTTTGAATGTGCTTTTTATCACGAGCTCTCAACTGACTACTTTTCACTTGTTCGCTTTGTCAAAGGAATCTCACACTTGTGTAGTTTGCGAATGTCGGTAGTGATTGAAGCAGTAGTACTCTCCACTTTCGGATCTGTCTTTTATAGATGGAGATTCAAACTTTGAATCTCCACATCCGTTAGACTCAACGGCTCCTTGATCCGAGAGTGTTTAGTTTGTGATAGTCGCTTTTGTCTTTGACTTGAACTTCCTTAACTACTTTGGGAAGGTCTCGTCCTTTGTGTGAGCTTTTTGTCAGAACGGCAGTGAGACTTCAGCATCCTGTGTATTGTTCCTGCTAGGATCCTTTGTTTGGCAGCTGAAGACTCTCGTTGACGCATGACACTTTTATCCTTTGTTTGTTTGTTCTTCTAGCAGTTGTAAGTTGTTGATGAATGCTAATGTCTTAGCATTCTGCTATTCAGCGACTCTCAGCAGATGTCATCTGCTTCGTATCTGCTAGAAAATCTTCTTAGCATACTAGTCTATTACAACTCAATATAAAACCTATACAGGACTTTACAAAGTGTGCTAGACTTTCTAAAGTTCGGCAAATGATCGACCAACTAAATAAGGTTTGATCCAACAAAACCTTTTACAAAGAAGTCCGAAGGGAGGTTTTAGGAATAATTTCCCAACACCTATAAAAGGGGGAAAATCAGTTAATTGAATAACTTTTGGTCAAAATTAGAATAACTGTCACGATACTTTTCCCTAGATTCATCTCCAAACCTCTCCCCAACCAAAATCAAGGGGAATCAAGCCACATTCCATCCATTTGGTGAAGATTGAAGAAGGAAGAGAGGTAGATTGGATTCAAAGAAGACAATCGAAGAAGATCAATCGTTGACCTTGAAGTTTTGTAATGAATTCTTTCAATTCTCAATTTGTTTTGTACTTAACTCAAGGTATGGAAAACTAATTTCATTAGTGAGTGTTGTATAACGGATATTGTGATGGATTGAATCGATTATGCTTGATTACTTTCCTATGAGGGGTTGATTTGCACTTGAGCATGTTTCTTGCCTATTAGGTGTAGGTAATAGCTAGCCTTTAGGTAGTTGACGTGAACGTTGCAGCCAACACGCGGACGAAATCGTTGTGATAAGTGCATAATCTTATCATTCTAGTTTCAATCCACGTGCAGTGCTAGGATTGTAGGGCAATAATTGATGGTCGATTTGGAGTGGCCTAGGAGTTAATAACGTAGCTGTTTGCAATTCCTAGTGTCATCTACCGCTAGTTATCCGTAGCAAGTGACTAGCGACATTAGAGTCGGTTGCTCAACCTCATAGGAATTAAAATTCGTTTGCAACATAACTTGGTCTAATTCGGAACAATTGAAGTTTACAAACACTCACTATTTTCTACGATTGTCGGATTTGTTATCTTAATCTACCTAAACCATTGACTGAATTACACGATTGGAGAAGTTAGCAATTTGTTTAATAATTGATTGTTTGCATTTAAAGCTTAGTTTATGATTCATTGCCTAGATAGATGAAAATCAACGACTTTTGAGTAACCTAGCTATTAATACCTTTCAATTGAGTAGATGATATCCACTTGAGCGAATTAGAAAAGAGACCGGATTGATAAATTTAACGTGTTAATTGTGTGTGCTTCACACGGCTACCAGTGGCAGTCAAGGAGACAGGAGAAAGTTCAAAGGAGAAAGAAACTAAGTCAAAGAAAAAGGAAATCAAGCGAGGAAAGACCAAAGTGGTGGAACTATCGGCCGAAGAGATTGAGAGGATTCCCAAATTCTCGTCTGATCTGCCCAAAGAAAGGATGCAAGCTCTGGCCAGCCGCAAATTCATGCTAAAGCGAGGGTTTAAAGACTTATCCAAGTTACCTGAAGGATTGGTCAAAATTGTTGAGAATCAAGGGTGGGAGCCCTTTGTGGTGATGTAGCCGGCACCTGTCATTGCTCTAGTTCAAGAGTTCTATGCAAACTGTGAGCAATCCACAACAATTGATTATGAGCTCCGAGCAATTGTGAGTGGAAAGAAGGTTATCCTTAACCCCAGAACTGTACATGCAATTTATGGCACACACCCACCTCAACCGGACAACTTCATGGATTTGCTTACCTCTGCAACAAAAGAACGACTTCATGAGGCTCTGCGCGTGGTAGCTATACCTGGTGCCCAATGAGTCGATGAGACAAAAGACAACCTTTTTGTCCTTTCTAGTTTCTTGACTAATGATGCTAATGTCTGGATTCATTTTCTGAGAAACAGGATCAGCTCCACCACTCACAACATGTTGGTGGGCCAGGACCGAATCCTGATGGCAGCTGTAGTTGTAAAAGGGGACCCGATCAACATTGCACCCTTCATCATAGACTCTATAGCTTTTCAAATTTCAAAGAGGGCTGGGCCGCTTGTCTGTCCCTCATTGATTTCAGAACTGTGCAAAAGAACTGGAGTTCCTTTCCACCCTGAGGAGCCAATGAGCATCGCAAAGAGCTATTTCAACATCCAATATCTGACGAAGAGGCATGCCCAGGCACAATCCTGAGCTCAGGGTGAGAAACCTGCTGAAGATGGTGATGCACTTGAAAATCTGCAGGCTGAGCTGCTGGAAGTCAAGGAGAAGCAGGCGAAGTTGCTGAGAGGATTCAAGCTCATGCACAAGGTGCTGCTGAAGGTCAAAGCCCAGACAACAAAGCTGCTAAAGAAGAAGGGTCGCCGTCTGCAAAACAGCAAAACTGCTGGGGGTTCTGCGTGATGAACAGGGTCAATTCTGATCCCATCTAACTTTCGCAAAGACAATTCCTGATTTGGTTATGTTTGTTTTTATTTCTCGCTTTTATGGTTTGTTTTGTTGGTAAAAGTGTCTTAGCCGTATGCTGGTATCATGTTACAGCATGAAGCTCATTTAGTTATTTTAATAAAGGCTTTAAGTCTAGTAGTCATATCTCTTTTTGCCCAATGATGTCTTGTTTCTTATCTTTCTTACTTATGCATGATTGATCATAATCACGATTGTTGAGGGTCAGTCCACATTTACTTTTTGATGTTTAGCTTTGTACATGAAAATCTGGTTTGTGAGGAAAAGTTCTCATTTATCTCTGTTTTTGAAAAAACCTGATATGCTAGACATATGCTTGAGCTTAGCTGCTACTGCATCATGAACTTTTAAATGTGAAGTACCACCTACCCTGAGTTTGACCTTGGTTGAAACAAAATAGGAATGAGCCTTACACTTAAAGATGATTAAGGCCATCGCTTGATCTTTGTGCCTTCAGATGTTTCTGTGTTTCAAATGAATATATCCTTGCACCTAGATTTTGAGGTTGAGCCTTTTTCTTGATTGCACCTGCTTAATGTTAGCCAAATTCCATACACGTCCTAGTCTAGAGGATTGATCTGACTTAGTTTTCTTTTAACATTGAGGACAATGTTATGTTCAAAGTTAGGGGGGTACCACTTCTTCTCGAAGTGTTATTTTTGTAAGATCCCTGCCTTAAAAACGATGAAAAATTAGGCAAATTTGTTAGCCTTAAAAAAAAATAAAAAGACGAAAAACATCTAGAAAAGAGATGTATGCAAATAAGGCTGGTTTAGCCACATGTATAGTCATATATTTATGAAAGAAAAAAGAGAGGAAGAAAAGGGGGTATAATAAGTCCAATGTTAGAACGGGAAGGACAATGCCTCTAGACTCAAGCTACTGTATCCAAATTTCCACACCATGAACCTTGGCCTAACATTAGAAGCCTTGAAAGTCCTTTTGATCTAAGTGGAGTGTGAATCTTATTAGTGGAAAGCAAGAGAAAACGAACGGGTAGAAGAAAAAAAGTAGCATTAATGAGCATGAAGGCTTGAATAAGTAGTTAAAGTTAAGCTCAATCATAATTTAGCTATCTTGAAAATTGATTGTTCTTTTGAGCTTTGATTGTTGAACCCGATGAATGTATATTGTTGAACTTTAAAAAGAAAGAGGACTAAAACTTGACAATTTTGAGAGTTGTCTTTCATGCTTTCTTTTTAAATTTTGTTGAGGGTATCATAGAGGAGATTGATTAGTTTGACTTATTGCTAGTAAAATTTGAGGAGTCTTTTAGTTTTATTTAGTTGCTTGAGGACAAGCAACATCTAATGTTTGGGTGGTGATAACTCTCATAAAGAGTTGTCTTTCGATCTCTTCTTATAAATTTTAGGTGTTGTTTTGAATAAGATTATTCTTAATCAGAGACCTTTGTGGTTGTTTTTACATCTTTGTGATTATGTCATGTTATTTTAGCTATTGCAAGTTTTAATAAGTTTTTGCAAGCTTTTAGTGAAGTTTTGACCAGTTTCGGAATGCTAGAGCTTGGGTCTTGCATGATAGTCAGTAGCTATGCTCGAGCATGAAAAACGCTAAAGAGCAAAATGCACAGGACCTTCTCTCTCCGGGACTACTTGAAGACAAAGATAAAGTCCATTTTTGATCTTGTCTGCTGGAAGGACAGGTGTCGCAATGGAAGCCGAACCCTTGTCTGGGAGGAACAATGACACTTTTACACGTGGACGAATTCTAGGAAGAGGAGAAGGATCAATGGTGTTGGAAAGAGAGGCGAAAATATCAACAAGTGAGAGGACATTTTTTAGATACACAACACAGAATACACACGGGGTGATAGCACACGAGCAGAGGGAGATTGAGTAACAAGCTTGGAGGAGAAGCCATTAAAGATAGAGAGATCATCGCCGATAGTTTGCTTTTAGATTTTGAGTTGTACATGATGGTGAATGATTTCCTATTTTATTTTATTCTCTTCGCAAGTATGAGCTAACTCAATTTAACACTTGGGTTGTGGAACAAAATCATTTACGCTTGATTATATGTTAGAATGATGTTTTGTATGTCTGAGCTTGTCTTTAATCTAGTTTAATCTCGTTTCTTGAGCACGGAAATGGAAAGAAATACATCACCTATGGAGACCAGAAGGTGAAATAGGTCGAGAAGATCTTAGACAATTGTGTTAATCCCATAGGCATATGAGATAATGCCACTTAAGAGAACTAGACGTTATGATTTCATCACTGGCATACTGTGGTAAGCATAGGCATATGATGCACTGTAGAATAGTGTAGATCTAGTAGAGCGGCAGCTTGCTAGGTAGATTTAGGAAAATTCTAAGGCTCAGATAAATGCGAGACAGAAGCTCTAGCATATAAGATGCCAGAAGTGAATTGTATTCCATAACCTGAGTGTGCTTTTCATTATCGTGAATCAGTTTATATAATATATGTTTATTCTGTGGAAAGAAGAAGTATTACTTATTTTAGTTTTATTTGGAATTATAGTTTATGCATATTTATGTTTTGAGTAGTAGTTAGTGACAAACAACCTTCATTTGCAAGAAATTCTTAGTGCACGGTTTAAAACTCACTCACTTGGGTTCGATATCTGGTCTCACTTGACCTTACTACTTTTAGATTGCGTATACTTATGCATGGTTCTATAGGTATTCTATAGCATTGAACAGAGGCCTCTACAAAATCTTTTTTGACCACAAGGAGATAATGCCACGGGAGGATTTTGGCTTGGGGTCAATGCCACGCAATTCGAGATTAAGCCCCAACTCGTGCAAATAATTCAAAATAATCAATATGGGGGCCATCCAACGGAAGACCCCAATGCCCATATTTCCCAATTTTTGGAGATAACCAACACAATCAAGATAAACCAAGTGCCTCAAGACCACATAACGAGGTAAATTTTCTCATTTTCTCTTCATGACGGAGCGAGGCATTGGTTTGAAGGGTTGGACAAGGAGAGTATTACCTCTTTTTTTAGGATCTGCGAGAAAAGTTTCTCTTCAAATTTTTCCCACCGAGTCTTACCTTGAAACGAAGGGCCGACATAACCTCATTTGGTCAAAGATATGATGAGCCGTTTTACGAAGCTTGGGATCATTTCAGGGATTTGATTCAAAGGTGTACAAGGAAATGCTTGTCAAGGAGCCAACAAATTTGCCCATTCTATGTGGGTCTCAACAATGAGACCTAAGTTATGATGGACGTGTCTTCGGGAGATTCATTCCTTGACCAAGAGGTGGATGAAGCATGGAGAACAATTGAGAAGATGGCTGAAAATAGCTATCAATGGCCAAAAGAAAGATAGGATTACCGTACGGTGAAGGCGGTGGGTGACGTGAAGGAGAGTGATGAATTGAAGGAACAAACAGATATGATGCAAAACAAATTGGATATGCTAACTACCTCAATTGGAAGGAAGGATGAGTTGATGATGGTAAAGAGGGAAGAGATGTACCTGGAGAATGTGAGTATTGTGAATCAACAAATGGGGTACAACAGCAATCATGGCCCTTACAACCCACCGGGTAATATATACTATCTCCCTTCCAACCGTTTCCATCCTAATTTCTCTTATGCTAACCTGAACAATATTTTGAATCCTCGTATACAATTGGAGAACATTGGGGGTAGTTCACAAAGAGGATACGTGGGAGGAAGTGGTAGTCGGCATGAGAAACAAGATGCAAGAAGGAATTTGAATGAGGAGATTGATAAGAGGTTTG
This sequence comes from Plectranthus barbatus, assembly GCA_026898455.1. Lineage (NCBI taxonomy): Eukaryota > Viridiplantae > Streptophyta > Magnoliopsida > Lamiales > Lamiaceae > Plectranthus > Plectranthus barbatus. Next base: position 1,216,809 of record JAPKLW010000039.1, on the reverse strand, counting down.
AGAAATATGAAGGTATTTTAGTCGAGATCCAAATGCAAATGTCTTCGATGGCTAAGCGATTGAGCGAGAAGCACTTTGAGGGTAAATTTCTGAGTGATACGGAGACTACCCAAAAGAAAAGGTTTAACGTTGTTGATGAAGAGCGAGGAGATGAGGGTCGTATTTTGGTAATGACTCCTAAGGTGGAGAAAGTGGACATTGGTGAAGAGCAAAAGGTTGTGGAAGATGAATCACATGAGAAAGGTGAAGAAGTGAGTGAGATTGAGAATCAAAAAGAGGAAGTAAAATTCTTTGACTATGTGAAAAAGGTGACATCGAGATGCCTCTTTCGGAGGAGATCCAACAGGTTCCCTTGTTGGACCAATTGATTGAAGAAGAGTCAAAACCAATTAGTGGTTTGAGTGAGTATTAGCTTAGGGAAGAGGATCTTAGTGAAGATGTTGGAGCAAAAGTAGAAAGGAAAATAACAAGTAAGAAGAATGACTTGGGAAGCTTTTGTAGGGTTTGAGTCTACGATGGACAACACGAGTTACCATTATGAATTTCTTGCCAAGGATGTTCTTAGGATACCAGGAATAAATTTCAATTAAATAAACCATGCGAATCCTATGCATGCTCCTACAAAATTAATTGCAGAGGATGGATCTAGAGAATACCTGATTTCACCGTTTGATCTACAGGACAGATCGGAGAATAACAACAATGAAATAGATCTGGATCTGGATCTGGATCTTGGATCTGAACGCCGGTGAAGAACGGTTGTTCCTACAGATCTGATCTTCTGATCTATTCCCATGCTCCTTGGAAATCTGGTGAGGATTATCTACCAAGTTGAATCCGAGATCTGGAGAAATCGATCAGTTTCTCCCTACAGGATCAGTCGTCGCCCCCTCTCTCAAAATATACTGAAAACCCTAGTTTTCAACTTAATGATCTGATAGAGAGAAGGCCTATATATAGTGTTAGGGTTTTGAGAAACCCTAACCCTAATGGGCTGTGAGCAATTAATGGGCCAGACCAGGGATCAGATGCAAATAATAAAGTGGGCCCTCTTTATTAATTAATCCTTCCTTGTTCAACCCAGAACATAATTAATTAATAAAACATTGTTTTAACCTTCACCACGGTAACAATGCTGACTCGCCCCTTTATTACCACGTTATTAGGAACGGGTTGCACCAAACTAACATGATCCACATATTTAAGGTTTTAGACATTCATTAA